>OZJO01025017.1:0-13310 GCA_900406225.1 Acrobeloides nanus | reverse complement strand
GCTAGCGAAATTTTTTCAGTCTGGATCGGCTAGCCGAGTCAGACTCAGCTGAAAGTCTGGATCGGCTACAACATATAATAATTTTGATTTGCTTTAGAATTGAGATATACCTTTCCGGATCTGAATAGCGGAGAAAAAGATAAATATCCAAGTCCGAAAAAAGTAGAATATTTTCGCCTGCCTCGAGGCAGGCGAAAAGGCAGTGGAATCAGAACTTAAAGCATTACTTCTAAAAGAATAATTATAACATACATTTGAATATATTTGCTGTTGGAATATGTTTTCATTGTTTCACTTTTAAATTATCAAATAAATATTTAATGGAAAGTGATTTTTGTCAGGAAATACGGTGGAATCGTGCATTATTTATTATTATCGACGATTTATCTCTCAATTTTTTTGAAATCATAAATATGTTTAAAATTGGAAATTTAGAACAAATGGTAGCAATAAAAACAGTCCAAACCCATAGAAAGGGGAGTTGAAAGATTTTCCTCCGGAGCTCTCTGCACCCTTTGTAACGGTCTTTTGTGAAAGGCTGTATTAGCCATTTGTTGCAAAAATGCTCGAAGATTCAGCAAAAGTATCCCTTATAATACTTTTAAAATACAATAGTTTATAAGTATAAGTAGCATAGGAAAGAGCATCAAAAAATGATTCTTAATCATTCAAAATTTATATAATTAGAACTTATGATAAAGAATACTATTTAATTAAAGAAAAAAAAATTTAATCAAGAAAATAGAATGTGTTGTCCGGAAAATGCATCTTACAATGACACACTCACGACTTGTCAATTTCAAACAATTTTTTTGCTCAAAATTGACGCCAATCTATTTGTTATGATGTCAAATGATAATATCTAGTGCACCAGAATTTTAGCCTCACTAGAACACGATCTGGGGCTGCCCGAATGGTCATAAATAGCCTTTTTAAGGATATTTTTAGCTCTAGAAATCACCTAAAATACCTAATAGAAGCACTCCCTAACTTCTAAACTCTCTAGAAGAAAATCTACAGGTTTTCATAAAAAGTGATGTTCACAAAAGTTGTAGAGAAGGATATGCTCTACAACTTTTTTGAACATCACTTTTCATGGAAACCTGTAGATTTTCTTCTAGAATAGAAGTTGTAAGTTAGGGGTGCTTCTATTAGAGTAAATACGGTAAATTTCTTTTTGCGGTAAAAAGTCGTATTTCACCGTTTTTGGCTATGCCCAACAACTTTCAAGCACAACACCATAATTTGAAATTTTTTTGCCTAACATAACCACCTGGTTCTCAAAATCGATTTTTTTTTTTAATTTCAGGTTACTCGAAAAATGCTTGGAAATTGTTGGGCATAGCCAAAAATGGTGAAATATTACTTTTTACCGCAAAAAGAAATTTATTTTTAGAGCTAAAAATATCCTTAAAAGGCTATTTAAGAACATTGGGGCAGCCCAGATCGCGTTCTAGTGAGGCTATAATTCATAAAAAAACAAATAGATTGGCGTCAATTTTGAGCAAAAAAATTTTTTGAAATTGATAAGTCGTAAGTAAGTGTCTCTTGTTAGTTGTAAATTAAGGACATTTCCAATCCCTGAAAATTGGAAACCATAATTTCATGTTTTATAATTAAGTATACAATATAAAAAAATCATCTATGTAATATAATGATACAGCTTCTGGTCTTGGTCGTCGCGTTTCAAATAATCACGTTCAATAAGATTCTTAAAAAGGTTTTAGGAAGGATTTATAATTCCAGTGCATAAACAGGCTTGATTGGTCATAACCATAGGTAATGTTGGGCGCAGTAGCGTATCTAGGATCAAATTTCGCGGGGTGCAAGAGAGGGGAAGGGACCAACATAAGGGGGATCATTAAGAAAATTTTTCGAATTTCGGAAGGTGCGGCAGCCCCCTGGATACGCTACTGTTTGGGCGAGTAATCGAATGGCGAGGTTATTTTTTATCAAAATTCTAAGGGTTAAAAATTCGATTTTTTTTCTCCTAATGCTATAAACCACCAAAAATTTTTTTCGAATTTCCAAATTGGCTTATTTTTTGTACTTTATTTGTTGCCGGCTGTCGCGCGATTACAAATTTTTCACTATACACGTAATTGCATTGCAACGTGTCGCGCGACGGAAGTACAAATCCTTGGTTAATAAAAGCTAGCTCAAAATCTACCTCAATACGACGTTTGATCAGAATGGGATCAGGATTGAAACGAGCTTTCAGTTGATTGGTCGACTAGGAAAAGGAATGTACAAAAAAGCATTTAAAAAATCCATACCTCAACAATCAGTTCACTATGGGAAAGAATTTTTCTCGCTTTCATTATACGGACAATCGCAGCTTCAACTTCATGACGACGATCTTCTTCCACCTAAATGGTAATCAATCAAAGAAGGTATTATAAACAATACGCTGCTACCTTTTCACGAGTAGTTGGTTCCTTTTCTAAACAATTTCGATTCGAAATCATTTGGATACGAACTTTTTTCAGCTTCGAACTAAAGCCATCATTCAACCAAAATTCATCAGCGCTTTCTATAAAAGAATTGTTTTTTAATGATCCTAATCTCTAGATTAAAAACCGGAGCCGGGGTTCCGATTTTTTCGAAAATCCCATTTTTGGGCATAGCCAATTTCACAATGAAATGACAACTTTTTTATTTTTAGATTTTGACCAAGTATAACCACATTTTCTCGATAATTTTATAGGGGTTTATGGTGAAAATCCATTCAATTTTAGGTAAAAAATTTAGTCGAAAATATTTGCGTTCGTATCGAATGAATTCGTGTCGATTGAGTCGTGCCGAATGCGTCCTGTAGTAGCGAAGCCAATTTTTTCAGTTGAAAATAATATTATACAAAGTTGTTCCCCATAAAATTTCTGGTTGAAACCCTCCTCACTGACATCTAAAAGATCAAATTTCCGATCGGAAATCCCCGGGCAAGACGGGGGGGGGGGGGGGGAGGGCGCAGTCAGTAAGACTCTAGAGTAAAAGTTGTAGAATGCTACTACTGGGCGAGCTAAAAAATAGTATTTTTGAGTTTTTTTGGTGAAATTTTTTTTCAAAAATCATCTATAATGGGTATTTTCATGCGAGAAATCGATTTTACGCATCGAAAAACCTTGAAAACGCTTATAGGTGATTTTGAACAAAAAATTTTGAAACTTTCGCCAAAAAACGATAAAGTACGGTTTTTTTTTTTGGCTCACTCTGTACATTTTAATTAACAAAACATACCAATTTCTTTATTCTTTCCCTGTCGACATAAAACACGCATAGATGTTTTCCCCATTGACAAAGACTGGAGCACTCGAACCAATTCTTTTTCAGGGATTTTTGTTTCATCCAATAGTTGCTAAAATTTACGAGATTTGATAAGAGATTAGAGCGATAACTGTGTTTAGTAACTCAATAATATTCGTGTCTATACCAACGATTTTGAGCTGCTTCTCAAAGTTCTCGAAAAACTGACCTTAAATGATAATTTCTCGCGTTCATTGAAGCAAAGCAACACCACCATCGTATAGGTATTTACAATAAGCTGGTACTTTCTTGTTGGAATTAGCGAAGAGTTGGAATTCACTGATGAATTAGTATAAGGTTGAGATTCCTATAAAAATAGGTCAGCGTCGTAACTAGGGATGCGCACAGGTTGCAAAAGTATCAATCCTTGTCCAGTAGCGGGGCCGTATCCAGATTTTTCAAAATCTGCAGTTTGAAGATTTTTAAAATGAAGCATACGTATTCGAATAGCCCATTTATATGAGTTTGAAGACGATTTTTATCGAAAAAATTTTTTGACCTCACGTTGTAGGGTTAAAAAGCTCAACATTTTTAGAAATGCACAAAAGCGCGTATAACTGCCAGAATTGTTTGAATTTTCCTTTTTCTGAACGAATTTTGACAAATATTCTCTGGAATTTTTCTATAAGTATGGATAAACCAACAAAGTTCTAATACCTACCAATTGACTCGGGGCTTCTTCTTCTCGCTTGTTGGATCCGTAGAAATATGCGTTCAACTCAGCATATCCTTGATTTACTAGTAAGTCCAATTTGCGTCCGCTATGCTTGCCAAGATAATAGTCTTTGAACGTTTCAAAAGCATTCAGGACATTCAACGGTATATTTATAGATGTAGTTGCATGGTATGGCCAATTAACTGCGGTGAGAACTTGAACTGAAAATTCAACGTTGCTTGAAGACTAAAAACTAGTTGTAATTAAAAAGGGAAGAAAAAAGTACAAATTGAGGCGTATTCTTGTATTCCTCCATGAGATCGGCCGAAGTTCCCATATCCTTGAACATTCCTTCGAGCTTCATCGTGAATATGGCGCCACATTCATCCTAGAAAATTCTCATAACTTTGGTAAAAGTAAAAATCGTATCGGAATTCGAAAGTTCGTGCCGATCTGTAATACAAGATCAAAGGATCCATCCATAAATTACGTTTGTAATGATGGAGAGGGAGGGGTCCACAGGTGAACAAAAGGGGGGGGGAGTCTACCCCCTAACCAATCCTGCAAAGGCCAAAAATAGAGACCAACCCGGAATTAGGTTCCTAAATTTGACCATTTGCGGTGCCATAAAAGTGGCTCGATCCAAATTCTGTCGATGTTTTTTACCTACTAAAAATCCCCCATATGAAAACAGTAAATAACTTTACCCTCAATTTCGAAATCACCGATTTCTCATAATCCATATTACTCGTTTTGTTGAAGATTAAACGCTTGGACAAATGAATTTTATAGTACCTAAAACTACATTTCACACATACAATAAATAAAAGTAAACATTTTCGAAATTTCTGAGAGTTCTATATGTGTAGAAAAAGTTAAATATCTCGGCCAAAACTTTATGAAATTAGATAATTCTTTTTCTAAACACATTCTATGAATCAATGGGTTTTTGAAAATGTGAGTATTTCGAAAAAGTAAGTTTTGGAAATGAGGAGTCGAAAATATGATCAATTTGAATAATGGGCTAGAGTTGGGTTACAAAAAGTAACTCTTCACTGATTGCTACCTTTTCAACCGGATTCTTGTAATGCTCCAAATTGAGCAGTAAATCGAAAGGTCGAGAGTTCGAATCCTGATCGGTGGACTAAGTTTTTTGCACCCAAAAATCGACTCGGCTTCCATTTTTTCGCACTAATATGGCTTTTCGACTTAAATTGAGTCGATTTAGAGCGATTTCAGTCAATTCCAGAGTGGTCGCTAAACCCAACTCTTGCCCGAAAATGTGATAATTTATATAATCTCATAATGTATAGTAGACCATACCTTTCAAACACGTCTTTTTCCTGAAGATGGCGAAACAGATTCACAATTTTATCAAGAAGCAAATCAACTTCGCTTTCTCGAACCTATAAAAGAACAAAACATCAAAACTATAGTACAGGAAAAACTTCTAAAGGCAAAAAATGTATTTTTACAAAAAAAATTTTTTTAATGTAAAAAAAAATTTCGCTGTACAAAGTAAGCCAAAAAACCCCCGCATTTTTGCGTTTTTAGGCGAAATTATTTTTCCAAAATAGCATGGAAATATCCCTTATAGATAATTTTTGAAAATTTTTCACCAAAAAATGCAAAAGTACGGTTTTTTGCTCACCCTGTAAAAAATTTTTAATATGTAAAACGCTTGTTGACTCTGACCGCGGATATGACAGAAACACAAAGATACATAGGCCCAATTCCTAGCTTGAACCGTACGGTCAACCGTCAACCGATCGGTTCACGGTTAACCGTACGGTTCAAGATAGGAATTGGGCCATACAGGGCGCTGAGTGAAATAGATTATCAAAAAATAACCTCTTTAAAGCCCTTTCGAAGCTTTTCATCAATGTAAAGCGATAGAAATTCCGGACTTCTCTTGTTGCCATTCAAGAATTTCTCAAATTCAGTGCGGATTCGATGTCGAAAACTTGTATCGTTGTTGAAAGCGCGAGAAATGATTGTGTCGAATTGGTCTTTTACGTCCAAGATAGACTAAAATAAGTTTTAATAGAGATGATGATATCGCATTTTTTGGGATGCGACGATATCTGTTCAGAATCCTGCGATATTCTGTGATAATCGCAGTTTCCTATAATAAAAGTAGCTATAAAAACGCATTTAAGCTGCAATAATCGCAGGATTTTGAACAGCTATCACACCCCAAAAAATGCGATATCATAGTTCTCTTGGTACGCCGCCGGACCGTTGATCTTGCAAGTTAAGCAGCGTTGAGCCCGGAGCGTCTAAGTTCGGTTTCCGAAGCCTTGAACATGTGGAATCCCCTTGGCTACAGGGCATTGAGCATGCACAAAAGCTTCAGTAATTTGGAAGTAACTCCTGTTGTGGGCTGCGCACCCCTCTTTTGAAAATAAGAGAGAGAAGCAGAAAAAAAATCATCTTCTCCAATTTTTAAGTATTTGAAACTGAATCGTATATGTCAGATCCTACCTGAATAAAAGCAATCGGTTTGAATAGTTGCTTCTCGATTGTAAGTTGTTCACTGCTACACGCTTCCGTATTTTCTTCATTTAAATATGAAATCTGGTGTCTAAGAAATTCTCCAAGAGAATCTGCCAGCAAGTTCAAACCATTCTCAACTTCTTTCAGCAGTTCATACAAGTCTCGAAGTTCTAAAACAAAACGAGTCATATTTTCCAACAAATTTTGTCCTTTAAATGTTTAGATAAACTAGCTTCACATAGTTAAAAAATTACCCATATACTTTTCGTTATTTATCATATCAACCAAGCCGTTATTGACCAAAATTTGCATGTTCTTCCGGATTAACTCTTCTCGAAGGATCTACATATTTGAATAGTTCTTTAAACAAAACAAAAAATGGAGCTATTCAAGTATGGGCGTCAGGAATGCCAAGAAAAATTTTTCAAAATCAGCAAATCTGACTTCAAAAATTAGAAAAGGCTAATTTTTCATTATATTTCTTATAAATTTGACAAAATTTCGCATCTCAGAAATCAGATTTGACACTAAAAAATCAGCAGACTTGGCACCCTTGCTGGGGTACAAGTGACGTGAAAAAAATTGAAATTTTTTTCCAGAAAATAATCTCCTTTAGAGTCATTTTTAATGAGGAATCCAAAAAACGCACTCCCGAAGCGTAAAACACTTTCCTGACACGGTTTCGAGCAAAGTTCATATAACTTGAAAATGATATAACATAAGAGAAACGATTGCTCGAACAGTGTTAGGAAAGTATTTTATGCTTCGGGAGTGCGCTTTTTAGATTCCTCGTTAAAAAGGAACCCAGACTTGAATAGCCCCAAAAAAATTTACCTTAAAAACTTTTCTCATTGTTTCATCATCCAAATATCGATCCGACCGACTCTCTTCGTCCTTAAAGCATTCGCGAACTTTCTTCACATATACTGATGTGCTATTTTCCTCAAGGAACTTTTGGCTCGACGTTTGATAATATTCTTGGGTTTCGCGTAAAAATGGACCTTCAAAAACTTGTTCATAGTAGTAACGTTTATTTCCAGAATTGGTGGTCGAACTAAGGGTATGCAGCATCTGGCAGGCGCTTTTCAAATGAATCCTAGAATGAAAAAGTTTAAAATTCTAGAATGAGATGCAAGTAAAACGTAGTGAGGATTTAAAAGATAAACGATCATTCTATAAAACCACACAATTACAATCAACTAGAGTTAGGAAACCGATAGTAAATAATCGGTTTCGGTTTTTACTCAATCGGTTTTGAAATTTCGACTTTTTTCAGTTTTTCAAACTTGCGGTTTGTGTTTTTGGGAGATCGGTTTCAACTTTTTTCGGTTTTTTACAACAAAAATTTTCATCAAAAAATGATCGATTTTGAGTGATTTTTTTATGTTGAGTAAATATTACGTTCAAAAATGTTTTTGTAGTGTTTTTTTAAGGAAATTTAATGAAAAAAAATGAAAATTTCCAAATTTTAACTCAAAATGAAAATTTTCTTTCGATTTTTGGTCAATCAGTTTCGACTTTTGTCGGTTTTTCAAAGGTGTAGATTTCGACTTTTTTCGGTTTTCTAATCTCTACAATCAACTAACCAAGAAATGTGGGCGTACTGACGTTCTTGCGCAATACAATTCAACATGAATGCTTTCAATTGATCATTAATTGTCGGATAATCTACGATGATTTCACGAAAAAGGTCCAATGCAACATCATACAGCTTCTTAACCGGCGGCCTATGAAAGTCCACAAAACTTCGATCCACATACATCAGAAGATCACGAATCATAATAGTCTCAGTATTAAACTTAGTCCAAACGGTGTCAAGAGTCTCCAAGAAGTTCTCATTGATAGCATTTTCGAAAAGTGGTCGAATCTAAAAAAAGGTTATAAATAGTCACAAAATAGAAATTACCTGATGAATCAAATGCTCAGAGATAACTTCACAAAAACCGCGGTAAAGCATTTCTCCTTGCTTTCCAGTAACCATAGCATAGGCTAAAAAAAAGTAAGTAAAAACATCAACAATGTACTAACCGGAGCAATAATATTCTTCAAAGCTCATAGTCACATGGATTCTAGCATGCACAGCGTTTATTGCTTTCTTCAATGATTTCCACTTTTGCTCAGCTTCTTCATCATCCATTCGTTTCTATGAAAGATTTTTTTCGCTTTTTTGTTTGAGAAAGCAAGTCTGGAGCTACTACACAATAGAGGGGGCCACCCAATTTTTTCTGGAAATAACCCTTCTATGGGTAAAAACATGCAGGGGATCCGAATTTGACATTTTTGAAGCGAACAAACGCTTCCCTGATTTAGAGAAGGCGTATTGTGTATTGAAGCAAAAAAGTTGAAAAATACGTCAATCATATTTCTGAGACTTTTAGACACCTGGTCTGAAACCCCCTAATAGAAAAAACTCAGAAATAGTAACAACAAAAAAGAACTAACCGGAATGTATTGCTTTATCTTAGAAGAATCGGAGTGTTTATATGACATTAGCTTAATTTCCAGAAAATAATGCTCTAAAAAAGTTCTTTACCGTGGATTTATACTTCCGTCTCAGGGCTCTAGGAACTTCCACAACGATTTTCACGGGAAAATCGATCGTTGTGAAAGTTCCGCTTTTTTCGTTGTGGAGGTTCCTAAAGCCCGTCGCGCTACAAGTCACAAGCAGGGCCCGAAAAGGTGTTATTGGGTTGTTACAAAAGTTTTTACACTTCACTTTTAAATTACAGTCAAAGTGTAAAGTGAAGTGTAAAAACTTTTGGAACAACCAAATAGCACGCAGAAGGTGCTTTTGGGTGCGGGTGCTACCACCCAACTTTTCGGGCCCGGCTCGCAAGATATTGGTAGGTCAAGTCGTTTGGGAACATCCGTCAACAACTTCGAGGACATAGTGTGTTTTGTTGGATTTATGGGTTCAGCACCCACGGGTTCTATAGGTTCTTCACACATTCGGTGAATAACACAGTGGGTTCAGAATCCGGTGAGGAGAACCGGTGGGTTATTTCGGGGTCTGATTTAGAATATCTCCTCTGTGGGCTACACTGAGGAGGTATCCTAAATAAAATGATCAAATAAAGTCTGTTTTTCTGGAAATCCCGAGTTCAGGATTTGTAGTTTGTACAATCTATATGAAGAAAAAAAATTTTTTTGTAGTTTGTACAGTATAAAAAGTTGGTCAAAAAAGTATCCGTTTTTAAGTTGGCCAAAAAACATTTTTCTTAAAGAAAATCAAAAAAAAGCGCTCTGTAACTTTAAAATTCAACTTCCGAACTTTCGTTTGAGCCCAAGATCATAGAAAATGGATTACGCAGCTCGGAGGAGTAGCATTTTGAAAATCTGCTAAATTTAGACAGAAAAATCCGATATCATATCGCAATTTAGCAGATTTTCAAAATGCTACTCCTCCGAGCTGCGAAATCCATTTTCTATGNTCCGAGTTGCGTAATCCATTTTCTATGATCTTGGGCTCAAACGAAAGTTCAGAAGTTGAATTTTAAAGTTACAGAGCGCTTTTTTTGATTTTCTTTAAAAAAAATGTTTTTTGACCAACTTAAAAACGGATGAAAACTGACTTTTTCTTCTTATAGACTGTACAAACTACAAAAAAAATTTTCTTCCTAAAGATTGTAAAACTACAAATCCTGAACTCGGGATTTCCAGAAAAACAGACTTTAAAGCGATACGAATGAAACAATGTCATTTCCAGACGGCGTCCGGAAACGGGTTTGAATTTGTCTGAATATTGACACGAAAATCCTGAATTTGGTTCCGCTCTATTATGTCATTTCATTCATATCGTTTTACTCGATCTTTTCATTCGAGGGAAGGGGGTTCGGAGAAAAGTTCGGGGACAGACCGACAAAATTTCGGGTACACTACCACTGTCTGATTTTTCGGTGTTTTCAATACAAAAAACGCAAGATCCGACAGGGATAGTGGGCCAATTTCCGAGTTAAACATAGCAGAACAGCGCTGTTCAGTTTGTACAGTGCTGACCAAATTGAACAGCGCTGTAACAACGCTGTTCAATTTGGTCAGCACTATCCAAACTGAACAATGCTGTTTAACTCGGAAATTGGCCCTATGCCTGTGAAAACTGTGTCTATTGAGCGCTTTTTATGGCACTAGGCCCCTCGTTACGGTTACGGGCGCTCGTTACCGAGCACACTCATCACGGCCTCTCGTTACAAAATCCACTTGTTACGGCCTGCCAGGGGCGTGCTAGGATTTTAAAAATGGGGGAGGGGAAAATCATAAACAACGTTTTTCAAATTTTTATGAAAAAATTTAATTTTTAAAGTTAAAATTAATCGGGTTATGTAACGAGAGGCGGTAACGAATGGCCGTGAATTTGCGTCGTAACGAGGGGCCTAGTGCCCTTTTTATAGATGAGGGGGGGGGGGCAAAAGTCCTTGGCTAAGGGGCAGTATATCCTCCCCTAAATGGCAAAAAGTCCTCGCTCCTTAGCCGAGGACTTTTGCCCCCCCCCCCTGTACTACTTTTTAAGCTCGAATTTTGAGCCAAAGGGCATGTTCCACAGGGAAGGTATTCTAAATAAGGTGCACATGCACCTAGGGATGCATAATGACTTTTTTTAAATGTGGCAATTCTTATCCATAAAGGGGGTGAAAAGAAGAGACTATTCTCAAAAATTTTTTTGTAAAATCACTTTTCTAGGGGTAATTTTATGCGAAAGGTCGATTGCACACACTCCCGAAATTTGAAAACGTCATCTTGACCTCGTTAGGTTCTCTCGATACAAGGGGGGGGGGGCAAAAGTCTTGATATTGTCAAAAACGCTGAAAAGGTGTTTTCTCGTTCAGAATTGTCGAGAAAACGGTTGATATACATTTCGAAAGTGATTGAGACCCCTTGTGATTTTTCGAAAGTTAACATTTCGAAAGTAATATAAAATCTTAAGTGGCGGGTTCGAATCCCGCTTTGAGCCAATTTTTTTTATTTATTACAAAATCCAAATTTTCGTTTCGATAATTAGTTTTTTTTAAAAATCTGATAGTCACTTTCGAAATGTGTCCTGAACTTTCGAAATGTATATCAACCGAGAAAACACGTTTTTGAAATGTCAAGACTTTTGCCCCCATGACGAGGACTTTTGCTCCCCCTTGTACTTCAGGGTAAAAGTGTACTTGGGCAAGTCCTCGGCTAAGGGGCAAAAGTCTTGACATTTCAAAACGTGTTTTCTCGACAATGCTGGACGAGAAAGACTTCTCCCCACCCTTGTAATTTAGTTTTACATTTTGCTAGAAAGCAATCGCTTTATTTGAATTGATTTATTTTTGATATAAACTTGTTTATACATTTGTTTAAGCATTAAAGTTAAATTCTATGACATTTTTTACAGCAGTTTTATACAAAACAAGTTTGAAAATCAATAAAGATCTTTAATATAAAAATGGCAAAGATCAATGGTGATGGTAATCAAGTTGAAGCAAAGCAAGAGTCCACAACAACAGAATCTGGAGAGTCGATGGAGGTATAGTCTATCCACCACACATGCACGGGTGGAAAAATTTTTACCAGGGATCGATTGTTTTAATCGACAAGGGATTAGTTACAAAATAAAATGAAAAACCGACAATTTGGCACTTGAAAATGACAAGTTCACTAAAAAAACCGACATAATTTTGAATATTTTTTTATGAAAGTACTCTCCCTAAGAGATCTCACTTGTTATTAGTTTTTCTTTTACATTTTTTAATGAATTGTTTTAGTCAAACTGGACAGAAGTCACAGAATCGTTTGACCACATGAATCTTAAAATGGATCTTCTTCATGGAATCTACGGATATGGTTTTGAAAAACCATCGGCGATTCAAAAGCAGGCTATTAAACCATGTTGCGAGGGTATGTTGGTTTTAATTTTTATTTCCAAATGTTCTAATTATTCAGGGCTCGGAATGAGTCTTTATTAGAAATGTTCTGATTTTGGCCATCAGAAATTGCCTATGTCTGATTTTTGGATCGAAAATCTGATATTTTTTTATTCGCAGGCCTGATCTAGTGTATTTTTAATGTTCTTGGATCGAAAATCTGATTTTTTGACATTTTTTTATATTTCGAGCCTTGTAATTATTTGTAGGAAGAGACGTGATTGCACAGGCTCAATCGGGTACTGGCAAAACGGCAACATTTTCGATTTCTGTGCTTCAGCTCGTCGATGAAAAAATACGTGATATACAAGCGCTAATATTGGCTCCCACGCGTGAATTGGCACAACAAGTAAGTTGAAATTCCTACCAGGAGTCAGGAAATCGATTTTCCAAGTCTTTCCTCAACATTTTTTCAAAATCGTTTGAATTTTTGTATCCAGGGATTTTCATTATGAGGAACCCGAATCTGACAAGGGACAGTCATCAAGTGTTCTAGGCTTAAGCCTAAGGCCTATAGTCTAAGGCTTGGGCCTTTGGCTTAAGTCTAAGGCCCAAGCCTAGGCCTAAGGAATAAATTTATGCAGAATCTCCCCCCCCCCGATAGTGCATAAGTACCAAATTTTGATTGGACGTGCAAACTGCACTAAATCACCTATAAGGGGTATTTTTATTGATTGCACGCTTTCTCACATGAAAATACCTCTTATAGGTTTTTTGTTTTTAATTTTTTGCCAAAAAACACAGAAGTACGGTTTTTTCGCTTACCCTGTAGTTTTTGCTAATTAAATTAGTTACATTTTTGCAATTATCTAATGAAATGTTTTACTGAAACGATTTTAGATTCATGGAGTACTGCAGAGCATTGGGACTAACATGAAGAATATTAGGTCACATGTGTGTATCGGTGGGACTAGAACGGTGGACGATCAAGCTAAGTTGTCAGGAGGTGTTCAAGTTGTTGTTGG
>OZJO01025015.1:0-15914 GCA_900406225.1 Acrobeloides nanus | reverse complement strand
TTTGAACATTGTTTTGGGTTATTGAAACGAAAACATGAATCAGAATTTTCGTTTCAATAACCCAAAACAATGTTCAAGTTGGATAATTTTGGTGATTTTGTTCGTCTCATTTATCTATAAAAAATTGCTACAATGTTCATTTTATGAAAATTTAAAAAATTGATGCAAAAATCATTTTTCCGCAAAAAATTCAAAAAAGTTTGTGTATTACAACGAAGAACTTGTAACAAATTCAAAATTTCAAACGCAATTATCTAGAAAACTACGACGATTCAGAACATGCTGTAAAAACAAAAAATGCTCTATTTTTCATGATCTTTACGAATATATCATTTTTTCATATGATTGTAAATTACTGGACTGGTCCTTTAATAGCAATTTTTAGCTTAAAAATTTTAATTAAAGGACCATAACCGTGGAAAAAGTTTCCGATTTTTTAACACGATTGATCAGTGCCGTAGCCATGATTTATCATTAAGGGGTACACAATTCCTTAGGAGGGTACAACCTTAAGAAAAACGTCATCCTTATAGGTTAATTCAATTTTATTGCATTTTTTATTAAGAAATTTTTATCCATGGTAGGGTACATGTATCCCCTATATCCCCCTTCCTTACGGTACTGAGATTGACACGTCGCGCGACACAAAAAGCACTGTTGTGCGACAGACTATAAACGCCAACTCGCGACGCGTTGTGACACAAAAATGCACTGTCGCGATGCGACGGAAGTATAAATCCTGCCTCAGGATAATGGGTTCTATCGATCTGATTAAAAAATCGCAAACTTTTTCCCATGACCTTGGTCCTTTAATTTTTAGAATTCCAAACAGATTCATGCTATAATAATACATGTCATTCATCTGCTGAATGTATTTCGCTCGGTTCCACTAACTACATATGTAAATGTGATCCTGGCTACAGAGATATTTCACCACTAGATGTTAAACCGGGTAGCGTTTGTGTACTCGATTACTGCAGCGATATCGACTGCCCTTCTAACACTACATGTGTCAATCGTGAAAACTTTGCCGAGTGTGTATGCTCAACTGGAATGATCGACATTCGTAAGAGTCAAATAAAAGCCAAATTAGGTCTGAAAGATTTTCTATGTTTGGCGCTAAATGATGTCAACGAGTGTGCTCTTGGACTGACCAACTGCTCTGGTGTTGCCGTTTGCGAAGATCTTCAAATTGGATATTTATATCGTTGTCCGGTTGGTTATATTGATGGTAATCCAGCCGAACCGGGTAGAATATGTTCTGCCCTATCATGCGACATTTGTAATCAACATGGTGATTGTATATATGATCCACAAACGAAAAATATCACCTGCGTTTGTAAAGAAGGATACAGTGGAAAGTTCTGTGAAGTAGCACCATCAAATTTACGTGAGGTCGATAATTTAAACAAAACAATATTTTTTTAATAAAAAATTGCAATAAAATACAAATCTCGAATTGTAATATTTTCTAAACCCTTCCCATATCGGTTTTAAACAGCATCCATAAGCATGGATGTACCGTGTACAATTTTTGTGTACGTGTATGTGTACTACACGTTTAACGTGTAATATACGTACACATACACAAATGTCAAAAATTGAAAACATTTTTCAAAAATTTTGAATTTTTGAAGAATTTTTCAATTTTTGAAAAAAATTTGAATTTTTGACAAAATTTTGATTATTGAATAAAAAATGAAAAAATTTAATACACGAAAAAATATTTGTGTACTTATACGTGTAGTACACGTTAAAATACACCAGTGTGATCGCGGTTAACCATATGTAACCGTAAACAGTTCGAGGGAGCTTCAAGTTGAATTTATAAAGTAAGATTAATGCATGGGCAAGTATTTTAAAGTCATTTTTATTCAAAACTCGGGTACCCAAAAATGCAAAACCTTGTCCGAAGCTCAATACCATCGATTTTATGTGTATTTTTTGAATTTTTTAACCTCTCTAAAACACCCAGGATAATTTTTTTCGGCCAAACTTTCTTTTTGGCAGATGTATTTCAATATGAAGAACATTTCTAGCATGGTTTCGAAAAAATTTGAGAAAAAATTTTTTTCGATCTCATTTCTACTCCCACGTGTAAAAATGGCTCAAAAATCGAAGTTTCTCGAATTTTTTCGAAACCATGCTAGAAATGTTCTCCATATTGAAATGCATCTGCCTGAAAGAAATTTTGGCCGAAAAAAATTATCCTGGGTGTTTTAGAGAGGTTAAAAAATTTCAAAAATACACGTAAAATCGATGGTATTGAGCTTCGGACAAGGTTTTGCATTTTTGGGTACCCGAGTTTTGAATAAAAATGACTTTAAAAAACTTTCCCATGCATTAATCTTACTTTATAAATTCAACTTGGAGCTCCCTCGAACTGTTTAAGGTAACCTTTGAACACTCAAGAAAGTGTCTCTTAAAAATGTCAAAAAATGCCAAAATCAGAATAACGTCATTTTGTAAGACAGTTTTGGACCTTTAGGGAGGGCACTTGCAACAGTGCCCCCACATTTCTCACGCCACTGTCCTCAACTCTTTAAGAAGAGAAATATCTTCGACTTGAAAATGAATTTTATTTAACAGTCCAATTAGAAAAAATTGAATTGAAATCTATGCATTTAAATAATAATCCTTGGTCGTTTGATCAGTTTGATTTGTGGTTGTTTTTCGCTAGTTTCGAGTACTAGCGATCCTAGGGACTAGCAAGGTTCGATTACTGGTGGCGATTAATTTGCCGATTGGTCGTCGTTTCCTGAAGGCAATCGGTTGTTGCTCCTGCGACCGATGCCGGATGGCGGTTGGTCCTGAAGGTCGATGCACCACTTTGTGGCAAAAAAAAACTCTCTCTACGACGTCGTTGACAATAGGAAAATAATAAGTTTTTTATCACTAAATTTATTTATTAGTATAAGTAATATATCGTGTATAAAATCAGAAAGAAACGAAAAACAAAAATTTACTGTAGATTTTCAAAAAAGCAAGCGCAAAATAAACGCGCAAAACTAATCAAAAACAAATGTATCANAATCAGAAAGAAACGAAAAACAAAAATTTACTGTAGATTTTCAAAAAAGCAAGCGCAAAATAAACGCGCAAAACTAATCAAAAACAAATGTATCAAGAGCAACAACCCAAAAAATTTTAAAAAATCTTCCTATTTCGGAGTAGATTCATTTAAAAAAATCTGTGCCACAAATCCAAGTCACAATTTTTTTGGTTATTTTACTAGCAAAAGCCGCTATAAATTTTTGTTCCAATAAGCCTCTAGAGCCTAGCCTAAAACTTTCGTTTATTTGTACTTAGTCATAGTTTTTTCTTTTTAAATATTTATTCTTCATTAATCGACGTAGCACCTAGTGAATAATTCTTTTATCAGCTCGTTTTAGAGCCAAATAAATTTTCGACTCGCATTTTAATTATTTACTCAGAAAATTATGAAAAAATATTGATTTGTTGTATAGAAAAATGCCTAATTTGCAATCCTGGGAATCTCGTTTCTTTATTACGGAAATTCTAGGAGCTATTTTTAATACTATTGCTCTACATACAGGTGGATGGGGTGAGCTAAAAATTGTACTGTTTGGACAAATTTCGCTTTCCCAACATATAGGAATTCTTACTGATCGATGTTTTAGACCCCATACCGGGGTCCAGACTTGCATAGTAAGATTTTTGTTTAAAAATCGAAAATTTATGCTTTGTTTGGATTTTTAGAAAATAATTCAAAATTTTCGGAATTTCAATTTCCTTACTCCACCATAAAGATGGTGGTGAAAAAATCAAAATTTTTAAAATCAACCCAAATCCTTTTTTGAATTGATTATGCTCAAAAATCTAGAAAAAGCGCTCTATGTCTGTCTGCTTGAATATATGTCACAACTATGTATGTAACCTTAAATTCTAGATTGTTACAGGGTTTTTTAAAAATTAGAATCGGGCAGATCTTGTGGTTCCCTTGTCAGCGGATTAAAAAACATGTTCTGAACAAAACCGTGTCGAAATCCGTTTTATATAACGAGTGTAATTACCCCTATAAGGGAAAACCGAATTGATGAAAAAGTCGCAAAATTCCAAAATTTCGATTTTTTCTCGGAACTCTGTAAAAGAATATTAATTTTAGCCACGATATTCATTCGAAACATGGTGTGTCATCGCCATGTACGCGACTATTGTATGCACAGTTTCTATTTTGATAATTAGAATAATAAAGAGAATAAATCCTCATGTGAATATTCCCAAAAGGCCTCTGATTTTGACAGTACTAGTCAGTATTGCCACACTTTTATTGTTTTCAGTGGTTATCGTATATCCGGTTAAGGCCAACTCGACATTTAAAGGTGTAACATAAGAATTCTTTATTTAATAAATTTATTTTTTTAGGTTATAAGTNTATATCCGGTTAAGGCCAACTCGACATTTAAAGGTGTAACATAAGAATTCTTTATTTAATAAATTTATTTTTTTAGGTTATAAGTCTGATTTGATACATGGAGCTTCATTAAGTCTTTCTTATAGTTATTTTTTAGCTGTCATAGCTTTTGTTTTAATGGCTGTTTCTACCATATTTGGTTATTTTATGATAAGAGAACAAACAAAATATTGATTTAACATTCTAGTGAAATAAATTTTCATTTTAGTCATATTAATTTTCATATTGAGTATCTTTATATCTTCATTGAATGTTTCAGGCAACGCGATAAAATAAGTATACAATAGTTTGGTGTTAAGTTAGCAAATACTACTTTGTTACTCAAATGTCAAGGTATTAATTATGACAAAGTAGTAAAGAGATGTCAAGGTAGCAATAAATTGTAACCAGCAAAATTGTCTCGAACCTGCTATCATACGTAGCAGCTATTGTGATCAGTTTTTATGCTTTACCCATCTTATGCTTACTGAACATCGTCATTAATGGTTTGGAATAGTAAATTAAACAACGTTACTTTCATTCTATTTCTCTCATATCTTACATTGTTCTATTTTTTCATTTTCATTTTTTAGCGTTCTAATATTAAAATTTGTGTATGTTTAAAATCATTTGAAAATATTGCAATAAAGGAGAGATAATAGACGAGAATTATATGTTAGATATACACTCATATCCATCCTGTTACCGCATTACCACACCTATCAATCTGAATCATGGTCCATATTATGGTATATGAAACACACGTGTTTCCCCCTATTGGTCATTCTTATCGAATTTAACTATTTAGCATTATCAAAAACTTTTAGCATCGTTTTACTAATATAGCAATATGAAATTGAAAAAGATTTGCTTATAACCAATTTTTGTTCAAAAAATCGTTAGTTCAAAAAATGCACAGTTTTAGTTCAAAAAACCCATTAGTTAAAAAAACGCATTAGTTCAAATTCTTATTAGTTCAAGTGCACGTGTATATATAGCAATATGAAAATTTTTGAAATGACATTGACATGTTAATGTCAAGTCAACACTGTTTTGAATGANGTTCAAGTGCACGTGTATATATAGCAATATGAAAATTTTTGAAATGACATTGACATGTTAATGTCAAGTCAACACTGTTTTGAATGAACTGTTGCTAAACTGATCAAGCATTTTCAACACTCGATGTATTTCATTATTTGTATTGATTTAAAAATCGCTATAACCATGCTATACAATTCTACATTCCTTGCATCGGCTTATTAGCCCACCAAAGTTCCACAATAGAAGAACAGCTAGCTAATACTGTTAAGGTGATTTTGACACGCCAAAATATTTGATCGATTGCTTCAGACCAGTGGCTTAGCCACAAGGGGGGGGGGCAAGTGTTTGAAAAAATTACAAATTTTTCCTAAGGCTCCCCCTTCTGTTTTTTCCGATTTTGAAACAAATGACCATCTTTTCAAATTTTTTCACTAAAAAATGACATTTTTCACCAAAAATCGTCAAAAATTTGCTATTTTTGCCTAAAAATGCAATTTTTAGACGTTCTTTGGCCAAAAATGCGGTTTTTAACCAAAAAATGGGGCATTTTTTGTCCCTCGGCCGAAAATTTGCTGGGGGGTTCAGGCCCAGTGATGTTAATTTATTCAAGCATGCGTCGTTCATTTTAAAAACATGTTTGAATTTTTGAACCATTCGAAATTTTCAAAAGGGTGTGTAGCTCGAAGTCTTTGTCCGATTTTCATGATCGACCCCTCAAACGATTCCTCTCGATGAGGGCAACAATTCTACAATCCGCTTTTTTTGTAATTCAACCAAAAACTTTGAATTTTTCCCAAAAAACATGCTTTTTTGACAGTTTTTCGTAAAAAATTATAAGTTTTTGGTTGAATTACAAAAAAGCGGATTGTAGAATTGTTGCTCGCATAGAGAGGAATCGTTTGAGGGGTCGACCATGAAAATCGGACAAAGACTTCGAGCTTTTGATCATACTTTCCCGAGTGTATTTCAAGGGGGACAAATTTTAAGTCAGCATAAATTTTGACTATGGCTATGTAGGTGTTATAACAATGTAATTGCACCATTTTAAAAACTATTCTTTTTAAAAACATTTTATAAGCCCAATCGAATAAAAATAAAGCTATTCCGAAGAGATTTGGATTAAAAATTCAAGTAAAAAAAATCGGTGTACTAATAAAAAACGAGGTTTGGTACGTTCGGTACGAAAATTCGAATAACTTTTTACAAAAAAAAGATTTTCATTCAATTCCTTTTTTATGTTGTTAAATAATATTAGTTGTACGAATGTTCGCCATTTTTTTATATAAAAACTTTTTTATTAATTTTATTATATATCATTATACCAAAAAATGGTCATTTTTGGTACTAAAAAAACCCATTAGTTCAAAAAAACATTTGCTCAAATTCTTATTAGTTCAAGTGTACGTGAGCCATAAGAACATCTTCGATGATTTAAAAAAAATGTAAAATATGTTATTTTTGATTTGAAAAATTAGGCACCAATACATTGGCGGAAACGTTCTTCGATATGGACAACATAAGGATATGGTGGAACAAGAAGGCTCATTTTTCTTTCAAGAGTCGGCACTTTGCCAGGTACAGTGGAGAACTAAAAATTCCAATTATTTGTTATAATACTTTTATGCAGATAAAAAATATACCATATTTCCTGTAATATACGCCCCGGGGCGTTAATTTTTCAACCCCCCCCCCTAGAGGGGGGCGTTTATTTTTCAACCCCTTTCTCCCCCCCCCAGTCACCAACATCAACCAATAAAAAAATCAATAAATTTTCACCAAAAATTTTCTAAAAAATCCAAAAAAAATCTCATTAAAGGGTGCACGCCCAGTACGCTTCTCGAAAAAATTTTTTCTCTAAATTGGCTGATTTTTGGTACTTGGGGGTTTTCGGGCACGAGAAATCGATTGGTGCAAGCCCCGAGTTTCGAAAATTTTTTCTTGATACCCTATCGGGGTACCCATTTAAAAAAATTAATATTTTCGTAGGGGGTCATGAAAATTGTTTTGGACTTCGGGACTTACTCCAATCGATTTCTCGTGCCCGAAAACCCCCGAGTACCAAAAATCAGCCAATTTTGAGAAAAACTTTNATGTTAAAAAAAATTAATTTTTTCGTAGGGGAAAATTTTCGTCATGAAAATTTTTTGGACTTCGGGACTTACTCCAATCGATTTCTCGTGCCCGAAAACCCCCGAGTACCAAAAATCAGCCAATTTTGAGAAAAAACTTTTTTCGAGGTGCGTACTTGGGCGTGTACCCTCCCCCCTTTAAGAAAAGAAAAGAGAAAAAATTATTATAAAAAACGCTATTCGTTCAAGTTTTAGATTTGTTATCATTTTTAACAATTTCGGGATATCTGGGAGTGGTTGATTTTTCAACCCCCTGGAGAGGGGGAGGGGCAGCGGCGCAAAGAAGAGGGAGAAGGGGGGGGGGAAGCTCTCCCCCCCAAATCTGAAAAATTTTTCCTAAAAGTCCCCTTATGTTTTTTTCTCACATTTTTGGAAAATTTTCGAAAAAAACATAAGGGGGGACCAAGGTCGCTTATAAACTTCCATATTTTTAATCAAAAATTGAAATTCGATTTTCTCAAAAGCCATAAATTATTTTTTTATAGGGTTTTTTGCACGTGATAGAGCAGCCGTTGAACTTTAAGAATACGAAGGAAATTTTTATTAAAAAAATTTCTAAGGTCATGTTTTTCTACTTTGAAATGTTGCAAGTAAAAATGTTTATACGTAGAGCTTTCGGATTTTTATGGCTTATATACCCGAAAATGCAGAATATTCTCTTCTGTCATTTAAAAAAACCGCATCGAAAAATTCGTTGTCCTTTTCGAGATTTTACGGCATGTTCTGAATCGCTAACGATAATCGCGTGTGAAGTTTCGTTTGTATATTACAACGAAAACGTGACACTAGATATTCTTTAATTGTTGATGGATGCAGAGAAAATAAGTGAAAAATGAATACCCGGGATGTCGCATCATGCATGAGGTTTAGAAACGGGGTCTCTCAGTAAAATTTTTTAATGCCCATCTACCCACGTGTGATAAATAATAACAATACCTTAAATTGATTGCACATATTTGCTAAGAATAAATAAATTTCCATCCTTGCTAAACTTTCACCTAAACAAACACGTTTTCCAACCGAAAAAGCGAGCATTTCATCCACTTTTTTGAACTGCCCTTTTGAGTCTAGGAATCTTTCTGGTATGAACTCGGATGGATTTGGAAAGATCTATAAAATCTACAGGGTTTATCATTTTTTTTGTGAAAAAATTTCTGTTATGAAGAAAATCCTTATAAACCGGGACCCAACAAATCACAAAAAGTCATTTTTTATTGGCCCACCTTGTATAAAGGCATGGGACCTAATTTTTATGTTTTTGTTAATCACTCACTAGGTACATAAGAATAACCTAGACTTCAAGTTTCTAGCAACACTTTTGGGCATACTCTCACCCCCTGTGCGACTTTTCCAGACATTGCCTCTTAAATCCGTCAATCTTATATCATATATTTTTTGTAAAGTTAGTATACCTTCTCATCATTCATAACAACCGAAATTTGTGGGACGATACAAGTGTCTTTGGGAAGGTGATAGCCTTTAATGATAACATCTTTGGTTGTGCGGTGGAATAAGTTTTGTGTAGCTATGCTTCCTGCGCGTTGGATTTCCTAAAAGTTGTAGTTTTTAAAGAGGCGTATGACACTTCTTAATATTCAAGTGCAGCGGTGTAACCAATTGGACTGGGGGGGGGACACCCCACGACCCAGAAAAATTGTAAAATCTTCCCGTGGATGACCAAGTTGTTTTTTACTTTGAAAATATTTAGATTTTTTAAATAAAATCGATTTTTGGCCAAAAATTAATAATAGTCATTTTTGCAAAAAATTTTTTGGCAAAAAAGCCAATTTTGCAGAAAAAGTTACATCTTTAAGTAGCGCCTCTTGTACCTGAAAAATTGTTTGCAAAATGCCCATTTTTTAAAATCAAGATGTACAGCTCCTCGCCCGTTCCGAGGGGTACTAGATGATTAATCTGTGACCTAGTCACATGGCCATCTAACTTTTCGATAGGTCCGTTGAAATCGACTATAAATACCCTACTTGACATGTAGCACTGATATAGTGTAAGGAAGGCTTATCTTCCATGGTGATAAAACGGTTACTGCCAATAACCCGGTCTATCTCTTCTTGGATTTTTTTCTGCACCTCTGGGTATAGCATCATGTAAAGTACAGCAAATGCTAAAATTTTAATAAAAATTTAATAAAATTAAATTGGTCATACTAAGAGTAGTGGTGGTGGTTTCTTGACCAGCCATCCATAAACCAGATACGACACCAATGAGTTGTTCTTCTCTATAAAAAAATAATATTTTCCTTTTTATATTTTGTTTATGAGTCAAATTTTACAATTTTTAATTGTGATTTTATTTGACACATCCCTTGAAAAATAAAATTTTTTATATTCAAAACGAGCTCCGTAGCGAACGTACTTGGAGGCGAGGCCGAGCTCCATAGCGAACGTACTCAGAGGCGAGGCCGAGCTCCGTAGCGAACGTACTCAGAGGCGATATCGACTGTAACGGAGGCGACATCGTCTGTAACATCGACGTCTATGACATCAGCGTCTGTAAGGGGTCATTCACAAATTACGTTTCCCAGAAGGGGGGGGGGTCCAGGATTTTCTAACGAAATCTAACGGGGGGGGGTCAACTGAAATCTAACGTAATTTCCCCCAAATTTTTGGGGGAATTTTTTTTTTTTGAAAATTTTTTTCAAAAATCAATGGTCCCCCCATTATGATTTTTCACCAAAAAATGACCAAAATTTACTATTTTTTCACCAAAAAGGTCCAAAATTTTCCATTTTTTCTATAAAAATTGTAATTTTCTGAGCATTTTCAGCTTAAAAACAAGCGTTTAACAACAAATTTTTCGCCTCCGGTGCTGGATTTTACTTTGACTAAAGTTTTTCACCAAAATTGTCCAAATTTTTCCATTTTTCAACAAAAAAGCCCCAAATTTGACATTTTTTAAACCAAAAGTTCTTATTCGCTGAGCATTTTCAGCATATAAACAAGCATTTTTCAACAACAAAATTCGCCTGCGGCGCTGGTCTTTGCATTGACTCAAGGATTCAACAAAATTTTCGTCGAAAATCGAAAATTTCTGAACATTTTTCGCTTAACAATGAGTATTTTTCAACAAATAAATTTTCGTGCCTATCGATGAGAAAAAATGGGGACTAAACTGATTTTTGAAATTTTTTTAAAAACTCGAAAAAATTGCCTTGGTCCCCCCTTATGTTTTTGCCTCAATTTTTGAAAAATTTTCGAAAAAAACATAAGGGGGACCAAGATTAAAAATTGTTATTTTCTATAAAAAAATTACGTTTGCTAATAAAGGGTTCAAATCTAACGGTTGCAAACTAGGGGGGGGGGGTCCAGAATTTTCTAATGAAATCTAACGGGGGGGGGTCAACTGAAATCTAACTTAATTGAAATCTAACTTAAATTGAAAATTTTTTCAAAAATCAATGATTTTTGGCAAACGATATTTGTGAATGACCCCTAACGTTGACATTTGCGACGTCGAAATCTGTAACATCGGTGCGCGAAGCGTGTGTCGGGCTAGTTTTATTAACAAACATGTATCTCATACATAATTTAGAAATAGAAAAGAAGTTATGCTAAAAANGTTGACATTTGCGACGTCGAAATCTGTAACATCGGTGCGCGAAGCGTGTGTCGGGCTAGTTTTATTAACAAACATGTATCTCATACATAATTTAGAAATAGAAAAGAAGTTATGCTAAAAAAAGTAATAATTAAAAATCTTACGTAAAATCATGCCCTTCTCCTTGTTGATTCATCTTTTCAATCTCCCTTAAATATGATTCACAAAAATCAGTCGGATCAGCACTCGACGAAAAATCGATTTTAGCCTTTTGTTCTTGAACATGCTTGTAGTAGAATTTATATAACTCATCACTATTGTGTTTCATCTCATTATAGAAATTCTTGAAATAAGGCAATTTTCCGAAGAAATGGAATCGGCTTTTCATCATCTTGACAATAGGGTGATCGAAGAGAACCATTTGTCTATCAACGATATGTTTGAGGTGGTAGAATTCTGATGATTTGTCCTAAATGGGGTGATCAGGATAGATGATCAAGTAAAAAGGTGATCAGGCTAAGGTGGTAGATGATGGTCCATATATGGACTCTAACTCACAACTCTGATCCAAACCCAGATCCGATCCGACCAGGCCCGATCAGACTCGACCCATCCGACAAGACCCGACCCAACATACCAGGCCAGTCCCGCCTTGATCCGACCAGTGGCGTAGGGAGAAGAGTCGGTTAGGGGGTGGATGGGGCACTTCCCCCAAAACGGCTGATCTTTTTCAAAAAACATAAGGGGCTCTTATGATTAGGGATTTATTGAAAAAATATGGCCCACTAGGAGGGGCACCTCCTCCCCCCCCCTGCCCCTTGCCTACGTCACTAGGCCCAACCCGACTCGACCAGAACTGTCCAGACCCGACCAGGTCCGAACAGATCCGACCCGTCCTGATACGACATTAGGAGGAAGGGGATAAAAATTCGCAAATTTTGGATTTCATAATACAACATAAACATTTCTTACCCCATTAAAGCTATACCCAAAAAGTAAATTATTGATAACTGATCCAACAGTTATATCAATATATTTTATAATATCAATTTCTTTCAAACCATCTCGTATATCGGTCCTTATATGGTTGACTATATGTGTAAATTCTTCCAATATCTAGTAAAATCCCATTTACAAATAAATCTCTTAAAAATTGTTACTCTTTCTTGCATCAAATTTCTGCCCATTCCCAAATTTCTTAACGCCTGTATTGCAAATCTTCTTTGTTCTCTCCATTTAGGTCCGTCAAGGAATCCGATGCTTAGTATTCCCTCTAAAAAAGTTGATTGGATGAAAAAATGCACCTTTTTTCTCCTCGCTTTTTTGCATCGGTCCACCGACCATTTCTCGGGCTTAGGATGGGACAGGATAAACTTTACATGAACCTTAAAACGAGCCACTGGGGTTTTTAAAGTGATTATGACGGTTGAAAAATAAGCTTGAAGTTAGCAGTTAACAGCCGATTTGTTATCACTCTATTCTTTTTATCCATCCCCCAATTTTGAGGGGTCAATAAAATTGGTGGCATTGATTTGTTTGGATATTGTGTGAGAGGTTGGGGAGAGACATGTGACCACTATCTTTCCCCCTTCTTTTTTGCACTAATCTTACCTCCAATGAAGACTTCATTAAACTCCGTTTCATCAATCCGGCCTTCATATGATGTACCATCCTTGATAAAAGTTTCAACTATCGTGTCATAATCGTTAACAGATACGACGGGTTGCTCGCCAGACCAATAAGTATAGACATCGCCATATTGTTTTCGCCAATCAATGAAAATTTCCCAGTGCTTTGTATTAAAAAAGAAAGAAATCAAATTTCCGAAAATGGGAATAGGTATGGGACCTAAAATTTTTTCGAATTAGAATAATACCTCTTTCGGGGTGATTTAGCTCTACTGTTTTAAAGATTTTTAAGACCAGGAGGACCCAATAAGTAACATTTTTTGTCGACTCGATTAATCCCAGGGCATAATCCAGCCTGGCCAGAGATATAAAGCCCTCTCCCTGTCCTTCTCTTAACCTGATTATGATCCTGTCGGGAATCCTGCCTCTGGATGCAATGAACACCTCTAATTTGAGTAAAGATTCTATTTCCTTAATTACAATTCTTTATTACTAACCTGGTGGAAGATTCTTTCTTTTCCAATAACAATTATAAAATAAAAATAAAATAACAAAAAATAATAGAGCAAACATTTTACCTAGAATTGAAAAATCAGTCTTTAGATGAAAAATAAAAAAAGTTTCAGATTTTTTGTATACCCTAGGTTTACGGGATCGCTGAACACGAATCTGAAGTCCGTTTTTGTAATCCGACTTTTCCTTCTCGAGATACGGGCGGGTGGCCCCACCCTGCTCTCGAAAAATGTACCCCCAACTTCAAAAGGTCATATCTCAGGCCAGGCAAATCCATCTGAAATGGTTTTGGTGTCGTTGGATAGCTGATAAATTCTACTTTATTTTTTGTCTATACAACCCCTATTTAAAACCTCAAAGTTGTGAAGATAGAGCAATTTTTCTCATTTTTGAGGTACCCAAAAATGCACTATTTTCGATCTAACTCCTACGTGTTATTCGAGTGCACTACGTTTCTTCTCCTATTATTTACTCCTAGTTAGTGCATACAATTTCGTCTTTTTTTATAAATCGTCTTTTTTTTAGTTAAAAAAACAAAAATAAAGTCCTCACGAATTTTTATTAACGAATGAATTTTTCCTTGTGTTCACTTTGTGACCGTTTGATCATATCAAAAGTCTTCTGCAAGACTTTAATTATACAACAATCTAGTGACGCAAATGCTTTAAACATTCCTTGTAGTATCACAAAGATCACATTTCATTCTCATGTCTAACTAATGCTCTTTTTGACTCCATAACTGAGTTTTCCCGGGAAGTGATGTTCTACAAAGTTGTTCCCCATAAAATTTGGCGATGAAATGACACCTCGTGGTCGAAATTTGACTGTCAAAGAAAATAGTTATGGCCATTTTTGCCATTTTATCGAATTTGTGTGCTAGTCTTTTCGGGCTTCATTTTCTATTTTTTGGAATCACGCTTTCCCCTCGAGCGACGGCTCAAATTGTAGGCACTAACTAGGAGTAAATAATAGGAGAAGAAACGTAGTGCACTCGAATAACACGTAGGAGTTAGATCGAAAATAGTGCATTTTTGGGTACCTCAAAAATGAGAAAAATTGCTCTATCTTCACAACTTGGAGGTTTTGAATAGGGGTTGTATAGACAAAAAATAAAGTAGAATTTATCAGCTATCCAACGACACCAAAACCATTTCAGATGGATTTGCCTGGCCTTAGATATGACCTTTTGAAGTTGGGGGTACATTTTTTGAGAGCAGGGTGGGGGCACCCGCCCGTATCTCGAGAAAGAAAAGTGGGATTCAAAAACGGACTTCAGATTCGTGTTCAGCGACCCCGAAAACTTAGGGTATACCACGGTTTCAAAAATTGATTCGAACTTTTGTTACTATGGCCAACCCATGTTCGAGATTTCGAGACATCGTCTCTTAAAACATTAAATATAACTCATTGTCTTAACACGTGTAGGCCGGACCGGAAGAGGTATACATAAAAAGTAAAAAATGAAAAATAAAAAAGGAAGTTGAAAAGTGAAAAATGAAAAATCCATTTCAAAACTGAAAAATGACGAGTGAAAAGTGAAAACATATTTAAAAAACAACATTTTTCATTTTCCACTTTTCATTTGTCACGTATTTGTACAGACTCCTAGTCCATTAATGAATTTTTCAAGGCCGTAAATTTAATGGTAAGAGTTTAATGGTTTTTCTATCCAAAGTAATGAGCTGGACTTATAAGATAAAATAAAACAATCAACAATAAACAAGTAATAAAACGATCATAGGATTTTTTCTTATCAAAAGTCCAATGGTGCATGTGTCCCCTGTATCACGCTTCCTTTACATGCGTTTTTTTGTCACAAAGTCTGAAGCCAGCGCACACCTAGGTCATCCCATTCAAAAAAAATCTCGGACAGATCAGAAAAAGCGTTCTGTAGGATTGTCATTTTTCTGACCAACTTTAATTAAGGCAGTTTAAAAACTTATCGCTCATTTTTGAGTAATTAGCCTGACAAGATAGCCCCAACCCTTCGGAAAAACATAAGGGGGGACCCTTATCTCCAAAAATTTTTTTCTCAAAATTTTTCAGGAAATTTTGAGAAAAAAATTTTTGGAGATAAGGGTCCCCCCTTATGTTTTTTCGAAGGGTTGGGGCTATCTTGTCAGGCTAATTACTCAAAAATGAGCGATAAGTTTTTAAACTGCCTTAATTAAAGTTGGTCAGAAAAATGACAATCCTACAGAACGCTTTTTCTGATCTGTCTGCGATTTTTTTTGAATGGGATGACCTAGGTGTGCGCTGGGTTCAGACTTTGTGACAAAAAAACGCATGTAAAGGAAGCGTGATACAGGGGACACATGCACCTTTGGACTTTTGATAAGAAAAAATCCTATGATCGTTTTATTACTTGTTTATTGTTGATTGTTTTATTTTATCTTATAAGTCCAGCTCATTACTTTGGATAGAAAAACCATTAAACTCTTACCATTAAATTTACGGCCTTGAAAAATTCATTAATGGACTAGGGGTCTGTACAAATACGTGACAAATGAAAAGTGGAAAATAAAAATGTTGTTTTTTAAATATGTTTTCACTTTTCACTCGTCATTTTTCAGTTTTGAAATGGATTTTTCATTTTTCACTTTTCAACTTCCTTTTTTATTTTTCATTTTT
>OZJO01025014.1:0-12429 GCA_900406225.1 Acrobeloides nanus | reverse complement strand
GCAGTGGACGCTTTGCTTTTTATTGTGTTTTTGGCTGCTTTTCAAACGTAAGTATGCAAAAATTCATCCCTCTCACAATAGCGTAGCCAAAAGGGTATTTGTGGGGGGGGGGGCAGTGACGTAGGCAAGGGAGTGGCGGGGAGGGGGTAGGTACCCCTTTGGGCCGAAATTTAACGAGAATATCCCAAAAGTTTTGGAACTTTTCCCAGATAAGTCGAAGAATATTCCAAAAAGGAAAAAGTGGCTTCACCCAACGGAACAAATAATCTTGGGTGCCTACATCTTCAAAGAATCAATTGAATAGCATCCTTTCAGTCAATTGATAACTACAAAGGTTAAAACGGAATTCCCTGAGCCTGAGCAATTAGAACTGAACTTCTACATGAAACATCTACCCGTGAGGTAGATGCTTCACGTAGAAGTATAAGGGTCCCCCTTATGTTTTTTGGGAAAAATTAGCTTTTTTGGGAAGTACCCCCGACCCTTCTCTTTACGCCACGGGGAGGAGGAGTACCCCAGTACCTAGAGGATCAAAACCCCGAGAAATGTATCCCCTTAGAGGCTGAAACTTGAAAAAAATCATAAGAACTCGAGTCCACCTCAGCCCTTCTATAACTATTCCCCTTATCATTTTGGGTTGGTACCTTCTCCAAGCCTACCGTTCTGCCTATGCCACTGGAGTGGGAGGATGGGGTTCGGACAACTCACTATTCCGAAAGCCTGAATTTCCCACTTGTCCACTTATGTTTTTGCCAAACTTTTTGAAGAAAAATTTTTGTAGATCCTAATTGCTATCCAAATGTTATAGCGCAATGACCAAAACATTTTTGGATCGAACCAGCCATTTCTGGAGTCTAGTTATGCCACTATCCACCCCCCAAAAATCAAATTTTAGCGTCCACCTCAGCCCTTCTATAACTATAGCTCAGTTGTTTTCTTTATCAACTCCTTGGTATTTGTGCATTTTATTTTTTATTCAACAATTTATTGGAGCTATTATTGGAATTTCACTATTTTATGTAAGTTTTTCAAATGAAAAATAAATAAGCCCAAAATTTCAGCTAGCTAACTCAGATGTCAAACTTGATGTTCCAAAAGTTATTCAAGAAGTAAATTCGGAATGGACTAAAGAAGTTTTTGAGCTGGTAAACTTTTGAGATTTTTATCTATGAAAAATTTTGTGCCCTCCAATGGTGTATTAGGGTCACATGGCCTAAAGACTGTCCAAAACAAATATAAGGGGCACGGCGGTCGAAAATGGCAAAACAGTTACGCAAAGAAAAAATTTTTTAAATGATTTGTACCAATTGACTCAGCTCGCCAGACGAGTAGAATGAATACCATAACATAGGTGTTTCCAACCTGAGTCCATGGCCGAGTAGCTAAAGTGACAGATTTACAGTTTATAAGCTCGGGTTTGAAAACCTTATATTATGGTATTCGTTCTATTCATCTCGGCGAGCTTAGTCGTTTGGTGTAAGTCGTTTAAAAATTTAAAATGAATATTTGGGTTTTGGAAAATGGATGACCACCCCTATTAGAGTTAGGAAACCGAAGCCGACAGTGAAAAAACCAAAAAAAGTCGAAACTGAAACCAAAACCGTTCGAGAAAAACCGAAGCCGATCCATTTTCTATCGGTTTCCTAACTCTAGTCCCTACTGTGGGGGTCTACCTAAACCTGCTTTTCCCCTTCATTTTTAAGGTCAAGTTACCTCACTGGCGCCCTCTAAAAATAACTGTATTTCCAGATCATAAGCCAATTCATTGGCACCATTATGGTCGTTATTACTCATTTGATGATAACTAGAAGATATGGTAAGAACAAAATTTATACTGGACGCGTTTCAAAAAGTCCTTTGAGTGTGTTTGGAGCTGTATTGCTGAGCGCCTTTTTGAGGTAGTTTTTGAAGATTTTTTCAGTTTGAAATTTATCCCCATTTAGCCTCTTGCATTCAAATATCTCATGGAATCCTTTATATGCGTTTGCATTAAGCTTACACAATACAATGTTTGGAAGTTCTAGTTTGGTTTCAATTTGGCAGAACCACTATATTTTCTGGCTGGGTCCAACTTTGGGCGCGCTTTTCGGCTGCTTCTTATTTAGGTAAATTTGAGTATTGTAAACTTTATTAATCAATTTTTAAAGGCTAGTTTTTGCACCGGAAGATAAAAGAATGTTAGCGTGCAATAGTACTTCGGAATAATATATGATCGAAATTGGAAGCAAGTTCTCCTAGTTGCCGCCACTTAACGTTGACTAAACTCGGCAAAAAATTATTTTATTTTCTTCCGAAAATTACCCATTTAAGGGTAATTTTATGCGAAAAATCGATTGCGCGCACTCCCGCAACCTGAAAACCGCAGAAAAATGATGAAAATTTGATTTTTTCGAGAAATGAACAAATATCCCTCGTGCATCCCTGTGTGTTCGCTAACATTTTCCATTTCTCGAGAAAATCGAATTTTCACCATTTTTGTGTGGTTTTCAGGTTACAGGAGTGCGCTTAATCGATTTTTCGCATCAAATTACCCTAAATGGGAATTTCTGGAAGAAAAGAAAAAAATTTTTTGCCGAGTTTAGTCAACGTTAAATGGCGGCAATCAGGAGAACTTGCTTCCGAAATTGTTTTGCCTTTTTTAATGTTAACCTCATTTGATTTGCTGAAACACTTTTTTTAGTTTGTATGATAAAATTTTATATTTTTCTTTCTTTCAACACACACATTTCTTCCCTGAATCAAGATCAAGGAAGCATTGTCAAGGTCAAGCAAAGCGCGCAATAGATACCTCTCATAGAAAACCTTTATAGGGTTATTTTGGTGAAAATTATAAAGCTTGAAAATTTGAAAAAAAATTGCCCAAAAATCGTAAAATTGCCATCTTTTTTGGGATACTCTGTAATTTTTATCCATAACTTTCAATTTTTTTACTAAGAAAGTAAAAATTGTTGCTTCCAGAAAAAATGGGAGAGATTGAAGCAGTAAATCACATTTTAAGAGCTGTTGAATGAACAGCTGTTAACAGATATAATATTAAAACGAATCCTTGAAATTGGCATTCCATACTTTTTTTTGTTTCTGACGGCCTTTTTTGAAAAAAGAAGATTTAAAAAAAGTTCCTCAATGTTTTAAACTTTTAAAATTCTTCGAAAATAACAATTTTTGGTGAAAAAAATTGAAAATTTTTTGAATGGGGTACCTAAGTCATACCATTGCCAAAAAAAAATTTTAGCAAATGTCTTTCCGCACCCACAATCTGGCTTTGCCTTTACGGCATATTTGTCGAAATTGTAAGATTTTTAATTTTAAATCATTTATTTTAATTACGGTGTGAGGCAAATAAGTGGAATTTTGTAATTTTTACATGAATTTGGGAGCCGAAAATTTAAAAAAATGACCCCTCTAGGGGTAATTTTAAATGGGATCCTAGCGTCGCTTATGGGGTCAGGGAAGCGTTTTCGCGCTTCATGAATGCGTGCAATCGAATACTCGCATAAAATTGCCCCTAGAGGGATCATTTTTCAAAATTTCTGATACAAAAGAGAAAAATTTCGGATCCCAAATTTGTGTAAAAATCACAAAGTTCCACTTTTTTGCCTTAGACTATATATTATTTTTTCTTGAACGAAATTAGATGGTTCCATAAGTATCTGCGGCCCAAAAAATCCATCTAAAATCTGCATTTTTCACTATTTTTCGATGAAATTTGTATATTGGCACGAAAACATGAGTTCAAAATTCATTCAATAAGACCGATTGAATCATATTCAGCATACACTCTTTACTACTACTGAAAAAAATTCCATCGAAAAATAGTGAAAAATGCCGATTTTAGATGTATTTTTTGGGCCGTAGATACTTATGAAACAATCTAATATTTTTAAAGATGCAGCAACATCAAGTGCTTCGAATGAAACAAAACAAATGGTAAAGCGCAAATTCGAAAATGGACCCAAATTATCTCGTACTTTTTCGAGACAAACTTCTAATGCTGATGGGTCACAAAGCTCAAACAATTTTATGCGTGAATTCTTGGGTGCACAACAAGCAAGTCATTATGTGCAGGGTGGCTAACAAAGTGGATTTTTTTGCGATTTTTCGACCAAATTTTCTCCAAAAATTTTTTTATTTCTAAAATAACTCGGGGAAGTATAGACTCTCGGTACGTCGCCGTACCGTCCGATCTTGCAAGTTAAGAAACGTTGGGCCCGGAGCTTTTAAGTTCGATCGGCCTTAAAAAATTCTGGCATCCCGGGCCGCCCGGGCTACGGGCTGGCCCTTAAAAAAGCCTAATAGGAATTTTTTCTCTTTATAAACTGTATAAAATAGATTTTTCAGACTTCTTATACCAACGAACTACACAAAAAATTAGCAGTACTTCAAAGTTCTTCAAAATTTCCTCAAGAATTAGAAAACATGAGTGAAAAGATTTATAATATGGTTAAAAATAGTGAGAAAAAAGATGGAAAAGATTGTTTTACTATTGTGGAAAAGGTAAATTTTTCGATAATGTATTGAAACAAAATCATTTTTTAGATGCTTGCCAAAATTCAAAAACCATCTTCAAAATTATATTATGATTGGGTTTATAAAGAATTTCTTCGACATTTAACAGATGGATATTATTATACAGCGTTGTTATTTTTGCAAGAGGCCACTAAATCTTCTTTGTATAATATCAAAGGTTAGTCGTATAGTAGTGATGCCACGAAATCACGATTTCGAAATTTCGGATTTCGACACCAAATTTCGATTTCGACTTAACTAAATTTGAAAAAAATCAATGAAACGAGAGTGGGCGCATTTGATTCCTCGTCAAAAATTACCCCAAGAGGTTTGAAAAAATTTGAATTTTTGAAAAAAAATTGTATAGGAAAAAAACAAAGGAAATTTTGTTTTCGAATTTCGACTTTACGATTTCGATTTCGCGAAATTTGATGACCGAAATTTCGATTTCGACATTTCGTGGCATCCCTATCGTAAGGCAAAAAGGTGTATTGTCAGACTCCCTGCTCCTCGCCCAAATTTCGTTATACAGAACTCTTTCTTAATTTTTTAGCCTCAACTTTTTAGATATTGCCAGCGAGTTGAGATCAATATATTTTCTAAACAAAGTGCTCGAAGGAGAAAAATCTTTGTCAAAAGAATTTTTCTACTACCTTGTGGAAAATGAAAAAGATGCTGAAAAAATTGCCGACCTCTTTAATCGTTATGCCGCCTTGACAAACGCAAGTGGAACTAGTTCCATTCGTAAATTTTTGGACGCAGTTTTGAATGCCCACAAAAATCGGACAGACAATTTATATGACAGATTTTTGATGTTTAAAGAAGTAACACAAATTGCGCAAAATTCTTATGTGCACCAAAATTTTATCGAGGACTTTTTGTTTAAGCTGTAAGGAGTTTAATTTGGCCATTATCCAAGAAATTTCTTCAAAGGAAAATTTCGATTTTTAGCATAGCAAAACACCGTATAGGTAGGATTTATACTTCCGTCGCGCGACGCGTCGCAGAGCAATTACGTTTATAGTGCGAACAATTTTTCCAATATCGTTTATAGTTGCTGTCGCGCGACAGCCTGCGATGTCGCAAGTGCTGACCGCGCGACGCGACACAAGGCCGAGTAGCAAAAAATTTGGCCCCAAGCGGGATTCGAACCCGCGACCTTGTGACCACTAAGCCGCTGCTTTGCCACTGCACCACTGAAGCTTGTTGATGGAGAAACGTCTTTTCAAACAAGTACTATCGCGCGACAGACTATAAACGCCAACTCGCGACGCGTCGCGCGACACAAAAATGCACTGTCGCATCGCGACGGAAGTATAAATGGTGCCACAGGAGTATTTTGATGAAAATTAAAAAATTGAAATTTTTTGAAGAAATCGCAAAAATCTGATTTTTTTGCGCCACCCTGTAAAATTAATTTTCAGTTGCACCCACGTAAACTTCCACATAGATAATGATCGCCGTAAATATGCCCTGTTTTTCACCTTAATGGGCTATGATTTATCCTCATTGAGGCCAGCGATGTTTTACCAATATTTTTTGAGAGCTTTTAAAAGTAAGCATAGTTCATTTTGACATGCATATAGCACTATTTTTTTTAAAGCAATGTATGGATCTCGAACAAAAAATGAGTTTGATCTATTGGACAATTTTTATCAAAATATGCAAAGTTATGGCATGAAAAGCTGGGTTGTTTGGGAGCTGTTGGATTCTTATATTAGTTTGATGAAAAAAGAAAGAATGTTTGAAAAGGATTTGTATTTGCAAGCTCTTGAAAGGTATGCTTTTAAGGGGCAGTCGAAAAATGGGTATTCTTTTGTTGATGTTGCCAAATTTTTAAAAACGGATTGCACCGTTGGACTCAGCTCAACTAGACGAATAAAAATCATACCATATTGTCCACACTTTTCTATAAGTCAACATGGCCGAGTGGTAAAGCGCGATGTTGACGTCGAAGATCGAGGGTTCGACTTCCACTTGGTGACAAAGTTTTTTTTTTGCAAATAATCGTTTCAATAACCCAAAACATTTTTCAAAATTTTTTTCATCTGCGATCCCAATGTTGCTTAACTTGCCAGATCGGACGCCCAGCTTCTTTATCAACTGCGCTATGGAGAGCCAACTTTTTTCGTTCTTGTAAAGCAGGCTATACCCTTGATTTATTCTTGATTTTCTAGGTGGTTAGAAAGCAGAAAAGAAAAAATCATGAAAGAAAAAGAAGACTATGTAGCCGAAAGATCCAAAAATTCTAAACATAGCTGGCTTGAGTTTTTAGTTTATAGCGAAAATTTTCAAGAGCTACACAATTTTTTAACAAAATATGGCTGGCCAGAGGAAACAATTGTTTCGAAAATAGCCGGCAATATTCTCAATCTTTATATTGAACATGCTGATTGGGCACAAACAAAATTTTTAATACACATTCTGTAAGCTTGATTATTTTTATGCGAATGTCGGACAGTTGATCGACCAGGATATTTGACCTGGGCGAGGAGAATGCAAAAATGAAGTAAAAAAATGAAAAAAGCTAGAAGAGTGAAAATGGGAAATAAAAATCGAAATCGGAAATATAAAGTTCCGAGAGTTGAAGAAATTTTTATGGGCATCCCCTCCCACCGTTTGTCCATCGGCGGTGCACAACCACAGTTGGCTTACCCGGATACTTGATCAACTCGGCCACTTGGCCGACCAGGAACCTATTTATAACTTATTTTATTCCGGATTTACGTAAGAGACAAATCATCCAGCGATATGATAGCTCAATGACAGCAATTTTTCGAATCGATGGCCGATACATTACTCTTTTAAATTTTTTCATAATAATTTTTATAATAAAAGTTATTGAACTATATTTTATATGAAAAAACAATTTAAAAATAACCAACTGAACGGGTCGACTAACTGTCCGAGGCAACCAGCTGTCAGGTTGATCAACTGTCCGGGTCGACCAACTACGCAAATATTTTTTTTTGAGCACAAAATATTTTTTTTTGAGCACAAAATAATTTTTTTTGCGCACAATATTTTTTTTTGCGCACAAAGTATTTTTTTTTGCGCACAATATTTTTTTTTGAGCACAAAGTATTTTTTGCGCACAGGTTATATTTATACATGTATTACAAATGTGTTAAAATTTTTTCGGCCTTAGGCTTAGGTGTTAGGCTTAGGTGTTAGGCCTTAGGCTTAGGTCTTAGGCTTAGGCCTAGGCCTTAGGCTTAGGCCTTAGCCTTAGGCCTAAGACCTAAGCCTAAAGCATAAGCCTGAGGCCTAAAATTTTTTAACACATTTGTAATACATATGTATAAATATAACCTGTGCGCAAAAAATACTTTGTGCTCAAAAAAGAATACTTGTGCTCAAAAAAGAATACTTGTGCGCAAAAAAGAATACTTGTGCGCAAAAAAGAATACTTGTGCGCAAAAAAGAATACTTGTGCGCAAAAAAAATACTTGTGCGCAAAAAAAATTATTTTGTGCTCAAAAAAAAATATTTTGTGCTCAAAAAAAATTATCATGGGACCAACTACCCGAGTCGATCAACTGCCCGGTCAGCCAAGTGTCCGGTCGACCAAGTGTTTGAGTCGATCAAGTGTCCGAGTAGACCAACTGTCCAGGTTGACTAACTATCTGATTCGATCAACTGCCCGGGTCGACCAACTGCCCGGGTCGATCAACTGTCCGAGTTGACCATCTGTCCGAGTCGACCAGCTATCCGAGTCGATCAACTGTCCGGTCGACCAAGTGTCCGATCGACCAACTATCCGATAACATTTTTATGCATGCATAACTTTTTTTAGATCGGATGAATATCTGAAAAACCTCAAAAATAGCAACACTTCTTTCAATAGAAGTAACTTAAAAACTATAAATTTGACTCGGGGTCAAATCTTTTCTATTTTGCACAAGCGTTTTGATGAGTCAGAAGATTTTTCTAAGACGTTAGACGCTCTTTATGAATTGAAGCGACTTTTTCCGATCTGTAAGATTTTTTACAAGCGAATTTTTTAATTTTTCAAAAAATTATGATTTTTTCCGTTTATAAAAATTTTTTAGCTTTCAACGAATTTTCTAAGAATTCCGAAAGTGTGCGAAAACAATATAGAGATAATGAAGACAATCAAAATTTTAAAGATTTTATTTATCCATTTCTTATATATCTAAAAGAAAAAAGCTACAGATGTCCTGAAATTACGAATAAAGTGCAAGCGTTTGAATTAATCCATGTTTTGGAGAGGCTCCATCTAACCGATTATAAACGAATATCTCAGCGTAGACAAGCAGAATTATTGCTCTTTCATCTTTTTCATATGTAATTTTTATGATTCTTAAAATTGACTACAGTCAAACCGTGATAATAACGACTTCGTTGTAAAAGTTACCTATCGCAAATTTTTAGTCTATACCCATGATTAGCCGAGATCAGTGATGATGAACGTGTATTACACGACACGTTCTTATCGTGTAAGAACGTGTATTTTACTACACAAATACGTTCAACTTTGTATGAACGTGTAGTACACGTACACGTTCATATTTGAATGAATGTGTACTACACGTACACGTTCTATTTATATGAACGTGTACATGTAGTACACGTTCTTTATTATATGAACGTGTACGTGTACTACCAAAAAAGATCATCTTTGTCAAAAAAATTCCTTTTATTTTACTTTAAAAACGATGGATTATGAGAAAAATTCGGTACACGGAAAAAACAGGTGTACTTGTACCTGTACGTGTAGTACACGTACACGTTCATTCAACTATGAACGTGTACTACACGTACACGTTCATTCGTGTACGTGTAATACATGTACACATAAGCGTACACGAAAACCATACACGTTCATATCACTGGCCGAGATCATCAAAACGGCTTGATTCCCTAAACCTGAGGTTTTACAACATGAAGAATCGATTTCCGTCGGAATTGAGCGATTAAAAAATTTCCCAGACCCCTACCAGGAGTTAGGGCTAATATATGATAATATATCAGAAGCTGTATACAAGGCATAATGTTGAGTTTCAGGGCCTATTGGCATGATTTCTGTTAATCATGAGTATAGACTAAAAATTGCGATAGGTAACTTTTTCCTGCGAAGCAATCCTGAAATAACATGTCTGGAGGTTCCCTTTGGAGTATACAAAAATCATCAATTTGGAAATTTTTAACATGTGGTTACCTTTGATCCCTAAAAATCAAATTTTTAAGTAACGACATAAATAAATGGTACCAATTTTGGTCCTTACTGCCAACGAAAACCTCACAAGCGGATATTTTTTTCGGTTTACTTAGGCAATATTATTGGCATATGAATGGTCGATTTGTAATGAAACAAGGAAACGAAGCTGCAGAAAATTTTAATAATGTTTTGATTCCAAGTAAAGTTTAATCAAGAAATAAATAGTCTAATAAATTGGGCTAGATGGTAAAAGGGCAGGGCCATAGGAATTGACATCCGTGTCGGGCGCGTTCATCAAAACATAACACCGATCTTTGAACCACCTCAAGCGCACATTTTTGCCAGCGCACGGCGGGCGAACTTTCTCACTTTGTATGGGATTTGGACAAGATTTGTACACATATGCTGCCAAAACATAAGGATAATCTTTTGATTTTTTTGAATTTCATTCTAATAAACGGTGCCACGAATGAAGAGCCCTAACTTACTGATAGAAAAAGACCCTAGCGGTAGTCATCGGTTGAAAAAAAGATGTCAATTTTAGTAATCGACGAAGCAAAAAGTATGTTAACGCCAGCCGAATATTATTTTATCGACATGTTTGCAATTATTTCTGTGATAAAGACTATGGGTCAATCGGATCGGATCCATCCAGAACAACTTACAGATTTGCTTGAGTACAAGCCAATAGCTCACCAATCTAAGGTAGTTTATTCTCATTCATACCCATACATGGACAAGCAGGGGGTACTGGGCCCCAAAATACGAATTAGTCCCAAAGGTTACTGTCGACCAAAAAAAACGTTGACAGGCGAAAAATTATTTAATCCTGTGATTTTAGAAGAAAAAAAACGATTTCATAGTCGAAATACGAATTCGTTCTCGATTTATGAACGAATTTTCACAACGAATTCAGTCTGGGCGGCTTCCCAAATACGAATTGGTCCATTAATTTTTTCCTCGATACGACGAATTAGAGGGAGGGGCAAAAAAAAGTCAGGGTCATATAGTCGAGTGGCTAGGACGAACATTTCACCCTCCAAAATTAATAATTGAAAAAAAATCTTAAAAGATCTCGAATTCGCTCCAATTTTAGCACAAAACCGCCGTGATTGATATAATTTCGCTCATTTTAGGAAGAATTATTCAAAGGTCTAGAATTTGCGATTAAGATGGTCTCTGAACTATCAAAAAATAATGTCAGTTTTAATACACTTTAGAGCAGCGATCACCAATTTTTTAGACCTACTTCTCATTGACAGAATGCATCAAGTTTGCAATGAAACACCCTTTGGTCAAGCAAACTGCTAGTCGGCCTGATTTTTGGTATAAAATTAAATTCAGCATAATTAATAAAATACGTATGTTTTACAATTAGATTTGAAGAAAAAAATTATAAAACTAACAATTTAGTCGGGAGAGATATTTCTGGGGTGCCGCTTGAGTTGTACGAACTGTTCAAGAACAATCAAATGCATATTGTTACAAAACAACTCGACGGAATTTTAAGAAAAACTATCGAAGAAAAAGAGATACTGGAGTAAGATTTTTTACTTCCCCCTATATGGATAATGCCTCTCTGATGTCGTGAGTGGGATAGATTCCCTTTCGATGTTCCCTGTGCGCTTGTGACAGAGCCCGCAACGGCTCCAACATCTAGGCAAAATCTTCGTGACAGAACGGCGTAGCGGGCCAATGCTCTACTACTGAACCAGGGTTGTTTCGAGTACCCACTTTGCAAGTACTCACATTTCGAGTTGTATAAGTGTACACTACTCGAATCAAATTGAAAGGTTGATTCGAGAGGCCGTACTCGAATACCCTCTCCCCCATTCTTCCCTATACCACAAATGTCCCAAACGTTAACTTACCAGGATGGGAGTCTTTACACAACTGCCTAAAGTGCATTTGAATTTTATATCCCCCAATTTTAGACATTATATATACAATGCTGATACATCTGTTTTCAATGTTGGTGATTTAAAGAACGATGGGTTAGCACCAAAGAAAAAGTTTGATGATTTGGTTGAAGAGCTCCGATTAGACGCATCCAAGAAGAAACTTTTTCCAAGATATGAAGATGTCTTAGAAGAATAAAATTATCTTTTTTTAAAAGAAACAATATTAAACATGGTTATCTTGTCATTTTTGTTAACTGTTGAGATTTTTATTTGCATAAATTTATTCTATTTCATAATAGGACGCATTGTCAGAGGATTGGTATCACTTGCGCACACACATTTGCTCATCTAACATTTGCGCTGCGTCATTTGCGCATGCACATTTTGTCGAAGGACTTTTGCGGATTTATTTGGAAGTTTTAAAATGTTACATGCGCAAATGTCTCTTCGCAGATGTATTGGGTTGTATAATAAGTTGTTGCGGCTCAAAAAATACATCTAAAATCGGCATTTTTCGCTCGTTTTCGATGAAATTTTTTTTCAGTAGTAAGCAAGGATATATGACGAATACGATCCAATCAGTCTTTTTGAGTGTAACTCATGTTTTCGTGTCAATACACAAACTTTTTGTGAGCTCACTCTAAAAATTGGGCTCTCAAAGATGTATCCTTATTTTAAACTATTGATATTTGGCTATATAAGTCGATTTTTGACGAAATTTTCGACCCTACTAGGGTTTTTCTAGGCGCTGAACACGAATCCGCCGTTATTTTTTGTCCTAGACCTCGAGAATGTGGCCAAAAAAGGGCTTACAAAGAAGTATCCCATACGAGGTAAAAA
>OZJO01025012.1:0-19471 GCA_900406225.1 Acrobeloides nanus | reverse complement strand
CGAAGAGTTGTTTTCGGGTAAAAATGAGCAGAGGAAAAGTATGCAAAAATTTTAAGAGAAAAACATTGTTTTCGTAAACTTTTTAAAGGGGGGTAAGAATTAAGGACTAATCTCTAAAAAAAATTTTTTGCCAAAACAGCCTATATAAGGATAAAATTATGCAAAAAATTGATTGTGCGCATTCCCGAATCGTGAAAATGCTCCCCTGATTCAAAGAAATAGGTGTGTGTATTGAGGCGAAAATCGAAAATTTTCCAAATTTCTCCCTCAAAATCATATTTCTGGGAATAATTTCATGTGGGGGAATCGATTGTGCGCATTCCCGAAGCTTCTAAACGCTTCCCTGATTCAAGGAAATTAGTGCATATTGGATTTTCTCTTCAATACACATTCTTATTTCCCTGAATCAGGGTCAAGAAAGCATTTCCAAGATTCGGGAATGCGCGCAATCGATTCCCCGCATGAAATTACCCCCAGAGATATGATTTTGAGGAAGAAATTTCAAAATGTTTCAATTTTCGCTTCAATACACACATCTATTGTCCTCAAAGAGTCAAGGAAGCATTTTTACGCTTTGGGCACTTTTTTGCTTCAATACACAATACACCATCCCTGAATCAGGGTAGCGTTTTTCGCTTCGAAAATGTCAAATTTGGATTCTCTGCATGTTTTTTATCCCTAGAGAGGTCAAAAAATTTTCATGTGGGTACCCCCCCCCCCATATTGTGTAGTAGCTCCCAACTTGAAATGCATTCGAACTGTTTAACACTGCTACTCCTACCTAGGTTCGAATTTTCGAGATATAGTGGTTTTACTTCCGTCGTGTAGCAACGCGTCGTACGACCGAGCTATAAACACTGTCGTACGACATGTCGTACAATGTGTGGTATGGAATGTCGTACGACGTGTCGTACAACGTGTCGTACGACACAAAAATGCACTGTCGTGTCGCGACACGGCAGAACTATAAATCTCGTCTAAAGGTTTTCGATGGTGCTGAACACGAAGGTAAGACTCATTTTCGACAGGAAATTTTGCTGAAGAAATTTGCGGTGGTGATATTGGTGTGTGGGTCATTTTTTTGAAAAATTGAATTTAAAAAAATTTAGAAAAAACATAGTTTTAAATCAAAATTGTTTTTTAAATTAAAAATTGAAACATTTACTTGTTGAAACGGAAGATACGATGTTGAAACACAAAACGCGATAAAATATGCCACAAAAACTGCGACTGTCACGGCTGCTGATCGGAACTGAAAATTTTTTGTTGATCAAATTTTCTTTTCAATATTCCAAATTTTTGAAAAATTCAAACCTGTGTCGTGAACAGTTCACTAGTAATCATCCATGGTATTGGTGAACCCACACCATAAACACACATATAGACTACCAATGCTCCTATGCTGGCATAACTAGCCCATGAGGTCTGAAAAATTGATATTTTTTGTTAAGATTGGAGGGAGTGGTATCGGTGATCGAAAAGGCTGTCTCGGCTCCAGTGGCCTTGCCAGTTCCCAACGTTGAAATTTTATCAAAATAAAAAAATTTCTTGAAATTCTAGTTCAGCATAAAATTTCATAAAAATGCAAAAATTTGAAGCTGTTTTTATTTTTATTGAATCAAGCGGGGGTTTGAACCTGTCCCTATAAACTATTAGCATAGTCTAGTGGATAGTAAGCTAGTGATAATTTAATTTATATAGCATGATGGGTGTCGTTTAAAGGTTTTCGAGGGTGCTGAAAACGATGGTGATACTCATTTTCAAAAAATTTGTTCGGAAATTCAAATTTTGTACCCCCCCCCCTCATCCATATTGTCTTTTACCTCTGACTAAAAAGTACCCCTTCCCTCATCACTGTGTTCCTTTTGAATAGGGACTCAAGGCTAGATATGTAAGTTTGTTGTATGCCGATCACTTGTTGTTGCTTGTCAATTGTCTGTTTGTTTGTCTAATCTAAGTAGTTAATAGGTCGGCAAGGTAGGGGGGGGGAGGGAACTCCCGATGAGGTGGTCCCCATCACCTTATTAAATTCGACTAAGATTTTAATAAAGAAGGACCTTTTTTAGCTTAAGGTAGTCTTCTGACACCCAATTTTTTATGGACCACCTCATATGTTCAGCGGGGGTTCATGCGGTGGTTCCCTCTTAATTTTGCGTCCATGAGGTGGTCCCCCTTCAATTTTGGGTACATGAATGAGTGGGTCAGGGGGGAGGCTCCCCCTTGCTGACCTATGATGCAGTTGACTTGTCTTTCTTATTGGAAGGGGTTTTATGTTTGCAGATAGAGATTTTTTGTTACAAGTACCAATTCAATATGGTCGGGAATCCCGCAAAAATTGCACATTGGGCGTCTCCTGAACTGTCTTGGGTCATTATTGAAAGGTGTCGACAAGTTGGTTTTATTTTGTTCCCAATTTTGCTGAAGCTTTTTGAAAAATTGGCTGTTCCCCCTTTATAACTTTTCCATCCTCTGGTTGGCATACCTTCATATTTTGTTGAATGTACGTAAAACCGGCCAAGAATGTTAAGGCTATAAGACAAGCAGTTAGTTGAAATAGGGATAGAATTCGTCGGCCAACACGTTCTATAAGGAAGGGTGAGGTACAGGCAAATAGAAAATATACTATTCCAATGCCTAGAGTAGCATATTGAGATGTGCTCCTAAATTTGAATATACTCTCTTTGCTGAGAAAGTCTAAAAAGCGTGGTCAAGTGGCTAGGAAGTCGGTTCTTAATCTTATAGGCGCGAGTTCGATCCTACCAGGGTATTTTTTTTAAATTTGCCCCTGATGGAATCGAATCCGCATCTATAAGATGATGGATCTACGTTCTAGGCACTTGGCTACGTAGATTCCATTTTTTGTAAAACTTTTCGGAGCTACTAACAATGGGGAGGGGGTCACTCACGTGAATTTTCAAAAAATTGTTTTCTGAAAATGACCCCACTAGGAGCAAAAACGAAATCCGAATTTGAAATTTTCGAAGCGAAAAAACTTTTCCTTGATCCAGAGAAGGATTGTGTATTGAAGCGAAAAGTGCAAATGCAATTTTTGAAACTTTTCGCTTCAATACGCAGTCCTTCCCTGGATCAAGAAAAAAAGTGAAAATTGACATTTTTGCTTCGAAAATGTCAAATTCGGATTCCCTGCATGTTTTTACTCCTAGAGGGATCACTTTCAGAAAAACTTTTGAACAATTTTCATGCGGATGCCCTCCCCCCCACCATTGTGTAGTAGCTCCAACTTTTCCAGTGAAATGAACTATACTTACTCTGGAAGTTGAGCATTGATAAACATGTTTGTACTGTAGGCAAAAACTACTGTGCATCCAGTAAATTGTTGAGATATCATGACGAGTATAGAAACAGCAAGTGGGATTCTGAGGTCTCTGCGAGTAAAAAGTTCTTTGTAAGTGCCAGTGCCTTCCTGAAAAATATTTTGAGAAAATTTTTAAGGGTGAGATTTATAGAGTGAGGTAGTGGAGGGGTAGTAAGAGGGAGCGGGGTCAGAGAGAGGGGTCAGGGAGAGGGGTCAGGAAGAGGAGCCAGGGAGAGGAGCCAGGGAGAGGGATCAGGGAGCGAGTTCAGGGAGTGGTACCAGGGAGCGGGACCAGGGAGAGGGTCAAAATTTTGAATTTCTGAGCAAATTTTTTTGTGTCAAAAATGAATATGACCATTGTTTTCAACACCTTCAAAAACGTTTAAACGACACCCAACATGCCATATAAATCCCCTTTTCACTAGCTCACTATTCACTAGACTATACTAACAGTTTATAGAAGAAGGTTTGAATCCCACTTGAGTCATTAAAAATAAAAATATCTTAAAATGTTTGCACTTGCATAATTTTTCATGCTGAACAAGTATTTGAGAGGATTTTTCGATTTGATCAAAATTTAGATAGCATTATTTTTGACCAAAATAAAAAAATTTCTTGAAATTCTTGTTCAGCATAAATTTCATAAAAATGCACAAATTTTAAGCTGTTTTTATTTTTATTGATCCAAGCGGGGTTTGAACCAGCCCCTAAAAACTGTTAGCCTAGTCTAGTGGATAGTGAATTAGTAAAAATTGAATTTATATGGCATGTTGGGTGTCGTTTAAAGCTTTTTGATGGTGCTGAACACGATGGTGATATTGTTTTTTGATGGAAAATTTTAGGAGAGATTTTTCAAAAACTAGGGGGTTATTTTTTCGAAAATTACCTTTGAAAGTGCAGCTTCCTTGATCAATGAATGAAAAATATTTTGAGCCTCATTTTCGTGGACGAATCTTTTTATGTCCTTTAATGCTTGATCACGATTTCCTCTCGTCATAAGTGTATATTTAGGGCTTTCTGGGCAAAATGGTAGAATGATCACTAGCGCCAGAGCCAAAAATCCGGGGAAGCCAAACGCAAAAGGCCATAATGCTTTACTTCCTAGAACGATGGGAAGGCCCATAAGCAGAGAGAACCAATCGGAAAATGCTACGGCTACCTAAAAAATTATTTTTTTGATCCGAAAAATATTTTTTAAAAATTTTTACCATGTGTAGCGTCCCAGCTGCTCCTCGATATCTAGCTGGGGTGATTTCCATGAGATACATAGGAACTAGGCCAGATGTTAGACCCATATTGGCGCCTAGGATGAGCCGGCCAATTATCAAAAATTCTGGCGAGCCGACATATTTTGCTCCAAATTCGAGCATAGCGGCAAAAACGTTTACGATTCCATTGCCGATCAAAGCATTTCGGCGGCCATACCTTTCGGCTAGGGTTCTAAAGATTTGGGAATTTTAGCAACAAATTAATTTTTTGCCATTTTTAAAAATTTGAATTTTGAAAAATGGCCAACATCATCACGTTCAACATCATCGAAAACCTTTAAACGACACCCAAATGCCATGCAAATTAATTTTTCACTATCCACTAGGCTATGCTAACAGTTTATAGGAGTTGGTTCGGATCCCGCTCGGGTCCATAAAAATAGCTCAAAATTTTTGTACTTATATAATTTTTCATCCTGAACAAGAATTTGAAAAAATTTTTGAATTTTGGTCAAAATTAGGGCTAAAATAGAGGTCTAAATTTTGATCAAAATCGAAAAATTCTTTCAATTCTTGTTCAGGCTGAAAAATTATACAAGTAAAAAAATTTTGGGATGATTTTATTTTTAACAACCTAAGTGGGATTCGAACCGGCCCCTGCAAACTGTTAGCATAGTCTAGTGAATAGTGAGTTAGTAAAAATTGAATTTATATGGCATGATGGATGTCGTTTAAAGGTTTTAGAGGGCGCTGGAAACAGTGATGATACTCATTTTTGATAAAAAAAATTTGCGGAAGAAATTCAAATTTTAGTATAATTTAACGCGTCCCCTCCGGGATGCGTATGTTTGTTTGTGGGGTTCCTAACTTTTTTCTTACTGTCAAAAATCATCAGCGAGGGGTCATTTCAACTCGAAATTTTATGGAGAACAACTTTTTAGAACATCACTTTCCCCGGAAAAATCATTTTTGGGGTTAAAAATCGATTTTTTTCGATAAAAACTTATTAAAAAATTTAATTTTTTCAATTTCTTACCTAGTCAAAAGAGCTCCAAAAATCGCTCCTATCGAAATACTTCCCACCATTAGACTCCATATCCAATTCAGCTCGGTCAGAGTTAACGGTCGACCACTTTTATTAAAATACGTTTCATTGATCCAGTCTGACAGAATAGTCTGCTCGGGGTTGACAATACCATAACTGTAGAATTGAGTACTTGCGCCAAGGGTAACCGTCAAGACGGCTATGAAATATACAGGTTTAAAGGTGGACATTATGGGGTATATAACTGGAAATTTTTTATATTAGAGGAAAATTTTAGAACACGAGTTCGTTTGGTTTACATGATTGATTATTTGATAAGCCGAGAGAAAAAATTGTGGAAATTTCGCGTATAAGTAAACAAAAATTATATATGGGTAAATATATTATTTAGTTGTAAATATTCAAAAGAAAATTTTTTTTAGAATGTATCCCGAGTTTTGAACACTGAAAAATGCCCAAAATTTAATATTTCAACCATAGGTCGGCAAGGTGGGGGGGGGGCGATGAGGTGGCCCCCCCCTCAATTTTGGGTACATCAGTGAGTGGGTCAAGGGGAGAGGACCCCCAATGAGGTGGTTCTCCCTCAATGTTGGGTACATGAGTGGGTGGGTCAGAGGGAGACTCCCCTCCCCCTGCCGACCTATGATTTCAACAAAAATTATTCAAAATATGCATTTTTACACCCAAAAAAATTATCAAGAAATTACAATTTCAACAAAAATGACCAAAATGGTCTAGGTCTAAGCTAGCCTATTCATAAGCCTTAGCTTAAGCCTAAGCCCAAGCTTAAGCCTAAGTTCAATCTAATCCAAAGCCTAGTCTTAGCTTTAGCCTAAGCCCAAGCCTAAGCCCAAACCCAAGCCTAATCCTAAGCCATGAACCATCTATTTCATCACAAATTTAAACTTTCTTATTTTATTTTCTAACAAAAAATTGTCATTGAGAAATTTACTGTAAAAAATGAACCGTTTTCAAGGATTTTTCATAATATATCAACACGTGGCAACTTTTTCCGAATGGATTTTCCTTTAAGCTTAGCCTAAGCCCAAGCCTAGCTTAAACATAAGCCTTAGCTTAAGCCTAAGCCCAAGCTTAAGCTCAAGCCCAAGCCTTACACTAAACTCAAATCCAAGCCTAATCCTAAGGCTAAGCCTAAGCCCAAGCCTTAGCCACAAACCATCTATCTCATCACAAACTTAAACTTTCTTTATTTTTAACAAGTTCCAAAAAAGTAAGCTAGTCATAAAATTGTCCAGTCTTAAAAAATTAAGAGTAAAATCTTTGCAAAAGGGCAAAGAAGAATGTATAATGGCCTCAAACATCTTTTTTATCAGTAAAATTTTATTAATTGAAACCAGACTGCCAGAAAATCACCATATTAAACAAAAGAACTCACCCACAAGAACATATAAAAAAAATCAAAAAGTGATATAATTATTTACTCTTCAAAATGACACTAATTGATTCAGTTTCGGCACAATGTTTTTATTCTAGTTTCAGACATTGATATCAATCATAAAAAGTTTGAGAATCGGCATAGCTAGCGGCGATTTTATGTGCCTCTAGTCCAGATGATTGTTATCGAGTGACAAGTGCCATTTTTACGAGATTTTTTTTAGAGATGTCTGGAAAATTCTGGCACTGGCATGAAAAACACATGATTGTTATCAGCAATCAAATGAGTAAACAAAATAAAGGAACTTATTCTCAAAAAAATTTAATTTTTACTGAATTGAACAAATTTATAAAAAATCAAATTTCACAATCTCCGGCATCTTTTCCTTTTGCTTTTTGTTCTTGTTGAATTTTCCGGATCAACGCCAGCGCTTCTTCTCGGGTGGAAATCTTCGGCAAAACTGTATTTATTGGTCGGCGATACAAACTTGGTTGTTGAATTTCCTTGGTAATGTTAAGGTCTTTGCATAAGTTGTCGCTATGGTGTGCTTTTCGAATGTGACAAATATAGTCGTTTGTACATTTTGTATCGCAAGTGAGATCTGGTCGTTCGGCGTCATCCCGACGGAAGTAGTTTCTAAAATTAAGTTTAAGTTATATAGTGATCAGTAGGTTCCTCCCCCTATCACCACCATGACGAGGATCTTAGGGAATAGGGTCGACTAAGGGAGGGCACCACTCAAAAATCAGAGGATCCTTATGATTTTTTGGGTTTGGTCTACTAGGGGGTGTTTCGGCGCGCGGGGATGTTTTTTAAGCGCCGAAAATAGCACACCAAAGAAGTAAGCGCGGTGAAAGGAAAATGACAAGTAAATTTGCGGATAGTGCAAGAGGAAAAGCTTCAAGAAATTGAGCCATTTAAGGAAGTTTACAAGCCAAACATTCGTTAGCTGCAATAGAGCAGTGGGTTAAGCGTCGACGCCAAAACGGAAAGCAGAAACCAACAGTGAATGTTCAAGACTGGGCAGTCCAACAAACTTTTGCCTCTCTCCACGAGAGGGGGTATGGCCATCGGTAACTCCACCTATGTACTGATCTTATTCACCCCCCCCCCCCCCCCAGCACACGTGTACAAACCTCCCTAAACCTCCACGAGGGAAGTATCGCGAAAAAATAGACTCGCGCGCTAGTGAGAGAAAGTCTCGCACGAGAGGCCTTGGTAATTTTGTCAAAATTTATGAAAGATTTTAAAAAAATCACCCTGGGAGACCAAGGAGAATTTTTCTCGCGCGCTAGGGGTCCATTTTGGGGGTAGTTTGTACACGCGTGCCCCCTCCTCCAGAGACCATACTCCTTTCCCACGACCTTACTCCGCTCCCTTTCTCCTATACCATACCTAATGTATGTCTGAACTAAGGTTTCATTTGTTTTCATTCTTTCAGCAAGATTGTTCCATTCTCCAGCCGATAAATTTTTCATGCCATAGACTTCTTTAACGGATGTATAAAGTGGATCCCAAGTTGTAGTACTCGCATTTCCATGAGCTGTTAGATTGAGATACCATTCTTGAAAATCCAAAATTTGCTAAAATCGAAAGTTTATATTGGATCCTTCGGAAAATAATGGGATTGTATAAACCACCGGCGGTGTAGCCAAGTGATGGATCAGGGGGGAGGGGCAACCCCTGTTTCTGAAAAAATGAAAATTTTTCACCTTGGTCAAAATGTCCAGATATAGCATTTTTTATGCAAGGAATTGATTGCTCGCATTTTAGAAGCATGGAAACACTTCCCTGACCCTGATTCAAGTAATATTCGCTTTAGTTCATCGCTTTTCCTGATTCAGGGAAGCTATTTTTGATTAATAATCATTTTTCTGAGCAATTTTAAATCGATTGAGCGCATTTTCGAATTATGAAAACACTTCTCCTAACCCTGATACAGGCAATTTTCGTTTCAATAACCCCATTCCAACCCTGAATCAGAGTCAATATATGAGTAACTCACAAAACTAGAGCCAGGGTAATTCCCATCAATAGTATAAATCCTATATGCAGGGTTATATTGTGAATAAGTTGTGACACTGGGTGCTGAAAAAATGACTGATGTTGGGCGAGAAGTTGCGTCTTCGGGGTCCAAGTAGTACATATAATATTGTTCACTATGGGTATGCCCGAAAAATTGTGCTACTATGGTGTCTTCGAATCTGAAAATGATGCGGAAAATTAAGATTTTTTGAGATCACATGCATACAAGGGGTTGGAGAGAATGATCATGGTGCATCTCCCATTGATATGAGAGTAGAAATTTGCTATCACCCCCCCCCCACTTTTGAGGAAGGGGCACCATAAATTTTTTTGTATGTTGTGGTGGTTGTGGGGAAGACGAGTTTTTTGTAGCATTTCTAACTATCTCACCGGTTGACAAGATTGTAATAGTTAATAGCCCATCCTTCATATGCCTCACTAGCTGATCCAGGGATGTGTGCCACGATTTGGACTTTGTCTCCTGCATACTCGGCTATAGCCAGTTGTTCGCTTAGCCAAGACATGGTGCCATCTGGATCGGTTTGGTTAAGCAGTAGGAATCTATGATTTATCTAATTAATTGTCCTGGGTGGGGGTGATACTCGCCGGAGTTGGGGAGAAAGTGATCGAGTGCAGTGGCGTAACTAGAGGTGGGTTGGGGTGGCCCCCTCGAAATTGAAATAAAGCCAAAAAATGCGTAGTTTTTTTCTTAAATTGGCCTCAAAGTAAATTGGGTAATCTCAAAAAATCGATTTTCTCGGGTTGTTTGAGATTAGCCAAAACTTTGAGGCCAATTTTCGAAAAAACTAAAAACTTTTGACCTTCGAAATGTAGGAGCCCCATAGTCAAATTTTCTGAGGATTTTTTCGAAAAAAATTGATATCAAACTCATATATGGGCTATCCGAATATGTTTCATTTTTTTAAACTTTAAAATGCAGAATTTGAAAATCCCAGCTACGCCCTTGGGGGAAGGTACTCAAGGACCTCATAAATTGGAAAGATGATGGAGAAAAGTGGTGGATCGGAAAATGTTATCCCAAAAATTATAAATCCTCCATAAACTTACAAATTATAAGGATCACCATATAAATTATTGAGCGAGATCAGTCTTAAGCCAGGATAGACTTTTACCATATAACAACCACGACTAAAATAATATGTTATCTAATTTGTAGGCTAGCTAAAAACCCTACTATCTCACAACAGCTTCTTGATCATCAGGAACCCAACCATGCCAAGAGTCAGCCATGGTGTCATATAGTTTATATGTCAAGTTTTCAGGTACCCAGTGAGGAGCTATGCTAAAAAAAAGTTTTTTTAATCAAAAAATTGTATAGAGAATTTCTCTAAATTGAAATAAAATGGTGTAGTGGCAAGTGCCTCACACACCATGTTCATTCCTATGAAACAAATTTTTGCCGACAGAATTAAAAAAACGAACTGTAAAACGATAATTTATGATTTAAATAACAACTTTAAAAAAAACAGTTTTAAAATTTTTCTTTGATTTTTCGAGTTCTGGGGCCTTATTCTCATCTTTGGGTTAAGGATGTTAACCCGGGTTAAGAAGCTAAACCCGGGTTAAGTCGGGTTAACTCGTATTCTCATCTTTCATTCTAAACCCGAGTTAAGACCTTAACTTGGGTTTCGTTAACCCAGGTTAAGAGCCTCGTTAACCCGGATTTAGAAAAGTTAACCCAAAATTGTGATTCTTATCTTTTATAATAACCCGAGTTTAGCCTTTAACCCGGGTTTAACTAACCCATGTCCGAGGATGGGTTAGCAAAATAAAAAATTATTTTTTATATAAAACATTGGTTATTTTTAGTTAAAAAATCGCTTTTAAACAATTAAAAATCTTTTTTGTTATAATTTTAATCATTTTTTGTAATTTTAATATGTGTACAAAAAAGTAAATATAAAAAATTATTTTTTTTAAGGGAGGTCCAAATTAGGGCCATTTCTCCAAAAAATTGTTTTGAAAAATGACCTTCTAGGGGTAAAAATAGGATGAAAAATCGATTGCGCACATCCCCTCGCGTGAAAATGCTTCATTGACCCTGATTCAGGGAATGGGGTGTATTGAAGCGAAAATTGAAAAATTTTCGGATTTTTATGATAAAAGCGTCGATTCTTAGGTTCTTCTAGGCGAGGAATCGATTGCGCGCATTTCCGAAGCGTGAAAATACTTTCTTGAAGGGTTTCATTAACCCGGGTTTAACTAACCCGGGTTTGAGATGAGAATACAGATTAAATGAGTGCACTAACCCGGATTAACGAAACCCGGATTAAGCCTCTAATCCCGGGTTAATAAACCCAAAGATGAGAATAAGGCCCCTGATCAAAATGAGATTTTGTGTTATACGCCTTTTTTAAAGGACGATACCTAATTAACTCTAATCAATATTCTGATCTCGAATTCGGATTCCTCGCTATTGAAAACCTAGATTTTGTGTACAAAACCATTTTTCTAGCCTTTATTTTAACCAAGTTATGATTAAAACAAAATTCTAAGAAAATACTAGGATCGAAAGCATTTTTATAAATTTTGTAAATGCTTAAAATTCTAGGATTTTTTTGGAATATTGTTTTAGTCATAACTAAGTCAAAATAAAGGCTATAAAAATGGTTTTGTATACAAAATCTAGATTTTCAATAGCGAGGAATCCGAATTCAAGGTCAGAATATTGAGTAGATTTAGCTAGGTATCGTTTTTTAACAAATAACGCAAAATCTCATTTTGATCAGAACTCGAAAAATCAAAGAAAAATTTTAAAACGGTCTTTTTTAAAGTTGTTACTTACATCATAAATAATCGTTTTACAATTCGTTTTTTTGTTTCTCTCCGCTAACTAAAATGAACACGGTGTGCCTCATGTTACATTAAGTCGAGGGTTCGACCCTACCTAAATTTTTTTAGTTTCAAAAAAGTTGTCAAAGGAAACCCCCATAGAATTGGTCATAGAACGTTTGTCTTACATTATTTTCTCTTGAAACACTACTCATTGGCCATAGGGCCATTGAACCTGGATGGGATCGAACCAGCGACATATTCAGGGTGATCAATAATTTACTCACGTATTTAAAAAGCTCGCCAAAAATCGAGTTTAAGTCCATTTCAGTCGCCCGATAGCTCATTCGATAGCTACCGTCACCGAATTTTTTTATTAAAAAATATTTTATTTTCAATTTTTTAGCCCAAAAATACTAAAAAATTACGATTTTTGAAATTTTCCTTATTTTCACAATTTTGCCAAAAATCGAGTATAGGACGGATTTCTTCGAGCGACGGCAATCTTGAAAGATGGTAATCTGAGGAATTGTTTACAAAAGAAATTATTGAAAAGGCTTTTAAAATCGCGAAGATATGATTTTTTGAAAATTATACTTTTTTCGATGTTTTCCTTATTTCCAAAAAAGTGCAAAAATTGAAAAAAAGCATAATTTTCAAAAAATCACATCTCCGCGATTTTAAAAGCTTTTTCAATAATTTCTTTTTGTAAAAAATACCTTAGGATCCCAACTTTCAGGATTGCTGTCGCTCGAAGAAATCTGAACTATACTCGATTTTTGGCAAATTTTTGAAAATAGGCAAATTTAAGAAAAATCCACCAATTTCAAAAATCCATATCTTGTCGAAAATAAATATTTTTTAATAATTGTTTTCATAAAAGAAATTTGGGATTCTGAGATATTTTTTACAAAAAGAATTGTTGAAAAAGCTTTTAAAATCGCGGAGATATGATTTTTTGAAAATTATGCCTTTTTTCAATTTTTGCACTTCGAAATAAGGAAATCATCGAAAAAAAGCATAATTTTCAAAAATTCATATCTTCGTGATTTTAAAAGCTTTTTCAATAATTTCTTTTGTAAAAAATTCCTCAGTTTCCCATCTTTCAAGATTGCTGTCGTTCGAAGAAATCCGTCCTATACTCGATTTTTGGCAAAATTTCAAAAAATCGTAATTTTTAGTATTCTTGAGCTAAAAAATTGAAAATAAAATATTTTTTAATAATTTTTTTTTCTAAAAAATTCGGTGATGGTGGCTATCGAATGAGCTATCGGGCGACTGAAATGGACTTAAACTCGATTTTTGGCGAGCTTTTTAAATACGTGAGTAAATTATTGATCACCCTGTATGTGGCCGATGTCTTTGTGATAAATGTAATATCATATGTTCGCACTTATTTGTACCTATGCAGGTCTTTAGCAAACGAACAAGCGTCATCAAAAACACCTTATGGCTGTATATGTGCACGTTGTATGTTTATTATATCTAATAAAGGGTACTAGTACGTCAACCCTACACATACCAACCGCTACGTAAGTCTTTAAAAAAAATTTTCATTTACGGAACTTTTTTCCTATTTTCGACCAAAGTGATGATATTTTTCGTCAAAAAAAGTTTGGCGGGATCGAATCCTATACCATTTGAATGTAAAACGAGACGTTTGCCACTTCACCATTGGTGACGTTTTTTTAGCGATCAACATACCTATCAATCGGAACCCCTTCATGATTCCCAATCGCAAAATACACATTTGTTGTCGGAAAATACTTCCTCAACAAATCTGAAACATTTTTAATCATCTGGGCATGACTGTCAGAAGTGTATGTCCAAATAGCATGACTTTCTAAATCACCCGACACAACTACATAGTCGATCTAAAAAATATGAAAAATAGGAAAAAGTAAAAATTTTCTTTTTACATCAGAATGTGTTGCATTAATATGTTGAAGCATATCTTCAGCTGTCCAATAGGGTAAGTCACAATTGCCTATGGTGCCCCATTTTTGAGCTGGAACTGTGATTGTGTCTGTTTCTTGAACAAATTCCTAAAATATTTGGTTCACGAAAATTTGTCTTACAAATTAAAATTTTTTGGAATTTGATCCTCTTTGTGACTCAAACTCGTATCTATAAGAAGGGCTGTTAACCTAGACTCTTGACCACTCGACCCGAAAAAGGGGTTATATGCAATGGCGAAGGAGAAGAGTCGGCTAAGGAGGGAGGGTGGGTCTCCCCAAAAAAGGCTGTTTTCCCAAAAATCGCAGGGAGCACCTGCCTCCTTGCCTACTCCATTAGTTATATGTCTTTTCTTACATGGTTATTGTTTGGGGCTCGACAGCATTGTGGTTCTGTACAGTTGGCCTCACTTCCAATCTGATATTGCATATCTATATGGAGATCCGATAAATGCAACACTTTCAAGGTTTTATTGCCAGTCTAAAAAGATGAATTTTCTTTCCATGACCTAGGAATATAATTTTCACTTCATTTTTGCCCAAAAATTCATTTGGAACTACTACACCATAGGGGACCACTCACATGAAAAATTTTTCTGGAAATGACCCCTCTAGGGTTAAAAACATGCGGGGAATCCGAATTTAACATTTTCGAAGCAAAAAAACTCTTTCCTCATTCAGGGAAGGCGATTGTGTATTGAAGCGAAAAGTCACAAAAATGCGATTTTTGCCTAAAAACAACCCCTTTTGGGATAAAAATGTACGTGAAATCTGAATTTGACATTTATTTCTTGAATCCGAGAAATTTTATAAATGTCAAATTTCGGATTCCCTGTGCATTTTTACCTCAAAAGGGGTCATTCGGGTTTTCCAAAACTGGAACAAAAAAATCGAAAAAGCCCAGATTTTCCGGTAAAATCCGGGGTTTTTCGGTAAAATCTCATCTCTAAATTATTACAGGCAATGGAGCTTCTTCGTGTTTCGGTTTTATTCCTGGCAGAGGAAGCGGCCATCTTATATCAAATGGATTGAATTTGTAGTCACAATCTTTAATTAAAAATCCACATAGATTTTGCGGATTTTCTTTCAACAAATTTTTGATCACATAAATAAGCTCGTCCTGAAAAGCCAAAAATTTAGTTAGATTTGAAAACTTTGACTATCTTTGTGGTCGTTCACATATTATGTTATCACGTAGAGGGAGGGAGGGGTAAGCCAAATAATGTCGGAAGATGACGGGGGAGGGTAAAGCCGATGATGAAGTCATCCAACATATATTGAGGTCTACATGGGATTGGGGGGGGGCATGAGGGAGGAGCCCATGATGACGATTGATGATGGGGGAGGGGGGTCTAAAAATGTGAAATTTTTGATGACGTAATATGTAAACGACCCCTTACTCCAAACTCGGATACTATGCTATTACAGACGTGATCATCAGCATTATCGATTTTTAATTTTTCGCAAATAATTAAAACGACGTTTTCCACACAGTTATCAACCATCGCATCATTTAATGCTGAATCAAGAACGTCGACAAGAAGTTCACATATGGTACAATCAGTTGCTTCTAGCTCTATATTGTTGTTTGTACTAAGGCAGTAGCGTAACAGGGTCAATTGGTGAGGGAGAATGGAAAAAGGTGGTGGGATGATGGTAGAAAAATCGGGGTGGAGGGACAAGGGTAGAAAAAATCGGGTGGAGGTGAAGCGAGTGTGATAAAAATCGAAGGTGGAAAAATAGGGGAGGGAGAGCGAGGTTGGAAAAATTGAGGGTGGTGGTGGAGGTTGAACTAGGATGGAAAAAACCGAGGGTGGTAATCGATGGGGTGAGGGTCGAAAAAATCAGAGAGGAGGTAGAGTAGAAAAAATCGAGGGGAAATCAATGGGGTTCATTGAACTAATTGACTTTTAATCACAACTTACGAGCTGGTCCTGCCAAAGATGCTCCAAACAGTCCGAAACAAAATAGAAGAATTAAAAACTTCATTTAGAAAAATTTGTTCAATTTTTAATAATTTTTGAAACAAAGACTTCAAAAAGCCCCAAACGAAGTGCTTAAAAATACCAAGATTGTTGAAAAATTTCTAGCTGGACACGTTTACTGATAAGGTTAATCCGATCGAACGTTTGGAACTATACAACAACCGCATTATGTAATGTTCTTTTTGCTTCAGACAAGAATGAAACTCTTTCAATAAATCTGATTATCTGTTTAAAGTCCGTATCAGCTGGAGTGAAAAAATCGAAATTTCAAAAATTTCTCCAAATCGGCTGATTTTGTACACGAGGGGATTAATTGTGCATTACAAAATTTAAGAGGCGATGTCAAAAAAAAAGTCCGACATTAGTGGCCAAGTGGATAAAGAAGCCGCCCGTGTTTTTTCAATTTTTTCTAATTTTTTAAATTATTTTCGAATTTTTTCTAATTTTTTTCTAATTTTTTCGAATTTTTTCAATTTTTTCGAATTTTTTCAATTTTTTCTAATTTTTTCAATTTTTTTCTAATTTTTCAATTTTTTCGAATTTTTTCAATTTTTTCGAATTTTTTCTATTTTTTGATTTTTTCGAATTTTTTCAATTTTCTGGCAAGTTCAGCTACGTTGGCGCGCCCAACTTAGGCTTAGATGCGCGAAGCACGCTAATATTATATTAACAATTTATTAAAAATGTTTGATTTCAAAAGTATCACTAGCTAGAAATTTTTTTTGAGTAACACTAACTAGAAATTTTTACACAAAAAAACAATTTTCATACAAAAAAATTGCCTAACAATAAATCAATTCCTTAAAAGTTTTTTATAATCCTCAGTTGGAACAATTTCACGACCGTCGATGTCCTTGAAGTTATACTCTTGGCCGAGTTGATAAGTTAGTAAAACTTTTCCAGTCTTGTCGAAAATATTCGAGTCGTTAGCTAAAGCAACGATAGCTATACCAGAATATTCTGCAGATTCAGCAGAGTTGACACCATCCCTTAGTAGTTTCTGAAAATTTTTAATAACAAATAAAAGGGACTAGTATCGATGCCATATTTCTGAGGCAAAGGCATCTTCGTTGGGGTCCTGTCCATGAGGGCTATTCCAGGGCCCCCCATAAAAATTTATTTACCGAAAAATCCGTCTGATGCTTATCATCTTGTATAACTCTTTCAAACACTTCGGTCTTTACTTGCCCAGGCCATAATGAGACCACGGTAACCTTATGCGGTTTAAGTTCAATAGCAGAATCTGCCGTTAATCTGTCCACACCGGCTTTGCCAATCCCATAAGCCACGTTGAAAAAATACGTTTTAGCACCAACTGAGCTAATGTTCACAATTAGTCCACCGCGGCCATTTTTGACAAAAATTCGAGCAGCATAAGCTGAAGCGACATAATGGCTTCGCAGACCGACATTGTTTACGGAATCATAGACAGAGGTTTCTTGTTCCCAAAATGGTTTAAACGTTGCAAACGACGCAGACTAAAGTTGATGAATTGTAACAAGTCGATTAATGGTTTAAAGGGGGGTCCAAAGTATGATCGAGTAGAAAAATTTTTAAGAATGACCTTTCTATGAATAATTTTGGCTGAAAAATCCAAAAAACACACTCAAAAAATCCAAAAAAATTCCTTAACCGTGTTTTGAAAAGCTGCCATACATGATCAAGGAGTAAGGGGGAGGGGACAAGCTACCTTGAGGCTATATGAACTCCGAGGTTATAGTGGCTTCGCCACTTTGAGGCTATATGTATCTTTAACTTTTGGCTCGATACTAGCTACATGAAGGGGGGGGACAGTCCTTCCCCCGTTGATAATGTGAAAGCTGCCTAGTGGTCCTGGTGGAAGATTATCTCAAAATTCTCGAAAAGTTACATGGACACAAAATGATATAGAACTTTTGCAAACAATTTTTTACAATATTTTTATGCACCAATATGTCGGCGACTATTCGGTGCGTATGCAATAATTCTGTAAAACAACGATGGGCAGGTTGAGTTATAAACTATACAGTAAAAAAACATGGTTTTTGAGGTCAAAAAATGCCCAAAACACGGTCAAGGAAATTTTTTGGATTTTTTGAGTGTATTTTTTGGATTTTTCAGCCAAAATTATCCCTAGAAAGGTCATTCTTAAAAATTTTTTCTACTAGACCATTTTTGGACCCCCCCCCTTTAATAATTACCTCCAAAGCGCCAAAAGCATTATTGACTAAAATATCGAGTTGTCCATTATTTTCTCTTGCTATTTGTTCAAACAATTTCTCAACTTGAGAATCATCTTTGTGGTCGACATAAACAGCAACTCCTTTGCCGCCTCGTTGAGTAATTTCTGAAAAAAATTAATTTTTGGATACTTGCGTGCTCTTTTATAGGCTCGGGATTTAGATAGGTCATAACTAGAGACCGGAAAACCCGAGGACCTCCGGTTGGAAAACCGGGGATCCCCGGTCGGGGATTTTTTTCAACAAGTTCAAAAATCGACAGCAAGGGGTATTTCAACCCGAAATTTTATGGGTAACAACATTGTAGAACATCACTTTCCCTGAAAAAATTATCTTGGTAGTCAAAAATGGGGATTCTCAAAAAAACCGGTGCCCCGGTTTCCAGTCTCTAGTCACAACTCTTGATATTTGAAGAGCATTTGTGAGGGGCCTAAAAATTGCCATAGGGGGAGGGGCAGAATGACTGGAGAGTCAAGCGAAAAAAGAGTAATGTCCGAGAAAAGGGTCAGCCGGGAAGAGAATGAAATGGGACAAAGGTTTAACGTAACAAATTTTTCACCTGCAGCAGTTTGTTCTAACGTCGGTAATCCCGAATCAACATTTTTATTCTTCGGATCTCTTCCAGTAATATAAACTTTAGCACCAGCTTCCCCTAGCTGGAGTGCTATCCCGCGACCAACTCCACGAGAAGCACCGGTAACCACAGCAACTTTGCCACGAAGACTCATTTTCGAACGGGATTAAATATATAGTAAAGTAAATTTTAGAGACACTGTTAAAATTCGTAAGTTGTCAATCTTTTTATACACTTTTAAGGCACAAACTTGGAAAATGTAGGTTGTGTTCTAATAGGAAAATGCACAAAAGAAGCACATTTTCTATCTAGTATGACCAATTTCTTGTTTCTAACTAGAAACACAAAAAGTTTCTTTATTTTGTGATTGAAAAAACATAGAAACTATAACTTTATTGAGAAGCCGTTTTTCAAAAAGCAGTTTGTGTTCTAATAAAAGGTGTACAAAAGAAGCACATTTACTATCTAGTATGACTTCTAGTTCTAGTTTCTAGTTACTAAAAGGTTTTTTATTTTGTGATTGTTTGTGCTATAAATAGAAAAGGAACCTATTTAACAGAGTAGATATTTTATTTATTTGAGTAGATGAAATATTTATTTGAATATATTTATTTGAGTAGACAAAGGCTAAGCCTAAACCTAAGGCTGAGCCTAAGCCCAAGGCTAACAGTAAACATTTCGAACTTGATTTCTTCGATTTCGCCCAAACATACGCCAATTTTTTACCCATAGTTGGAGTACTAAAAAGCCGCAAAAAATTTTTCCCACGGACATTCCTATGAGGAGATAGAGCTCAAAATGTGGTTTTTGGGGTCAAAATTAGGGTTCAAAGATACCATCATAACTTTTTATGATTAAAATATTTTTTGCTAATTCTTTTTGCATTTATTAGAGGGTGAAAAGACGCAAATTATGGTATATTAACTTTGGCCTTAGACTTTTATTTTTATGGATA
>OZJO01025008.1:0-25234 GCA_900406225.1 Acrobeloides nanus | reverse complement strand
CTAAAGTGCAGCTAACTGCACAATAAGTGAGTGGATCAGATCCAACAAATTACAGAAACGATGAAGAAGTTTACGGCGGCTTGTTGTTGTTTGAGTGTGATTCCGCTGTCGTTCGTGGATGAGAAATTTCTCGATGGCTGTTGTCCACAAGATGACAAAACCCAGTGATGGAGGCGGTCAGTGGTCATAAACAAAAACCGCGCTCTTTTTCAACTACTTTCTCTTTTATATTCTCGAGACAACAGTCACATACTATCAAGCCGCTAGTCTCTAACAGTTCGCGGACACGGTGTGTGAAAGCTATTGAGCATATTGTTAACCAGTGGAAAAAATCTGGAGCTGTTTGATGCTTATGATGATAGACATTTTTAGACATTAGCGGCAGGTAGCTCTCGCGCGATAATCTCTCTCCAACTGTTTTAATGCATGTTTACTTTGGTTTTATTTGTCGTAGAGGACAATGGGGACATAAGCACATCTCCATTCCTGGGCATAATGAAGAGGAACTTGTTTTCATAAGTGGTTCCATGGACATTTTGAGTCATCCGATCTGTGTTTAAGAAAGAATTGATCTATATTTACAAATTTTAAGTATTCATGATACAGACAAAGACATTGCCTGTTTGTTAATGAACTAAATTTGCAAATGGACAAATTAACATAAGGAGTGTGCATTAAATAAACAGACATTTATATTTTTAGTAAGAATCGCCCATTCCTCATTTTTCTACATCATATCAATATAGAGTACCGGGACCGAGTGATAACGCCCTCACGGTTTCTCCCAGAGTGACTCCGGGCATTTTACTCTAGAGTAAAATAAAAAACACAAAAGTGAAAAAATTTTTGTATCCGATTTCGATGATTTTAGTGTCAATCGTCTTCTCTCATCGTTCCCTACAACTTTTGTTTTAGTGTCGACGATTTAAATCAAGCACTTCCGAGATCATCCGACAGACAGAAATTACACGTTTAATGCAGTAGGATAAATGCCATCATGATTGACTCATGAGATCGACATAAAAGCTGCCGCACTATTTTCATTAGCAACAAGAATGACCGAAAGATGGGTTTTATCGATGTCGATCATGCCCCAAGTCGGAAAAATGTCAATTTTTCCTAATGGCTTCCTTATGTTTTTCATTTTTTTCCTTTTGTCATATTATGCCCCCCCCCCCCACTTCAAGAGAAATCCTGTCTACGGCACTACCTGGTTAAAATAATAAATTCTTTGAGATTCGAGTTTCTCATATCGAATTTGGAAAATTTTTTGAAAATTATAGTTTTTCCCATTATCCCCCCCCCAACATAAAGTTTTTGACTACACTATCATGCCTATAAGTATTGCTTGACCGGTACTATGCATGGACAAAGGGGTGTGCTGCTAACCGACAAATTTAAGAGGTGGTTAAAAACACTAAGGCATAATCTTCGACACGATAGCGTTGTAAAGATTTGACATGTTTTCCTTTTGCAATATGACGTAATAGTGAACTGAATCTGGGTGTGCTGCTAACCGACAAATTTAAGAAGTGGCCAAAAACATTCTCATTATGGTTTTTTCAAAATTTCGATATAACTTGAAAAGAAGTATGATAAAAATGGCCTGAACTTATGAAATACACTTCTTAAGGAGGGGTGGGGGTTAAATATCCTTTTCTATAGAGCTCAGTTGGGTAAAATAAGATGCAGTCCAGAAACATAAGAGTATCTTATGATTTTTTCGTCAATTTCAGCTTTCTAAGAAGGGGATGTGCTAATCCCATCCTTGCCCACGTATGACCGGTACTAATTTTGTTTGAGTTAAGAGATTAATACACTAAAAATAGCCCATCACCGGTGTAAGCTTGAATAAAGCTATGTATTTTTTCAATCCGATTATAACTCGCTAGTCCGATGATTATATTTAGTCAATCGGTTTGTTATTTGAATCATGCAATGGTTTGTTGGACAGCGCTTTTTTCGATGTTTGTTTTCTCAGTGGTGTTGACAATGACAGTTCATCGAAAAACTTCATGATTTCGGCTAGAATTTTTTATTTTGTGGATTGTTAGTCTAATCAAATAATTTTATTTTGCTTAATAATAAACCCCATAATTTGACTGACAAAATATGTATAGGATAAACATGATTATAAAAAATATAATACAACAACATGAGTACATCAGATCGTTGTGATTGAAAGTCGACTCAAGAACTATTTAAATTTTAATCTAATTAAACCAGAAAAATTTTGGGCCGACTTGATGAAAAAATAATATAAATACCCGTCATATAAAAATTAAAATAGCATAGAGACATAGACAGAAGAAGCATAGAAAGAAACCCTGATATTTAGGCAAAAATGGATTCGCTTTGAATTGTAAAGAATGTTAAATATAAAATCTTTGATTTGACATAGAGAGAAAATAGACACAGCTTACTAAATACATTAAAGCATGAGAAAAATCACTTTTGATTGTTCAATACTGATATTTTGGCTTGCCTCAATTTTTAAAGGCTTTTATGCTTTTCAATATGTAAAAAAGATGGTAGCAAAAGAATTTTTTTTCTTTTTGCAAAAAATGACAAGCCAAAATTATTGCTAATAAAAATGGCTATAATACAGAGTGTTCCAGCTAACAAGGGAACCCCACATCTTGTTTTTTTAAACAGAGAACTGGACAATAAATCCAATTCATTAGTTAGCACATATGCATAAATAACTAAAAACTGGCGTATAGGTCTTGAAACTCAAGAATCATATCCTACCCTACCCCCACCTAATCAGAGAAGCATTTCCATGTCTCGGGTATATGTGTAATCGACTTCCCGCCTAAAATTACCTATAGAATTACGGAATTATGCAGTTTGAGCCATTTCTGGCGAGTATTTGAGTGTAAAGAAAATAGGACGCTTTTTCCTATAGTTTCATACAGGGTTTTCCACAAAAAGGGCACTTTTTGCGATTTTTTAAAAATTTTCAAGTTTTTAAATTTTCACCAAAACAACCCTATAGGGATTTTTTATGCGAGAAATTGATTGCGCGCATTGCCGGGTCTTGAAAGCGCTTCCCTTGCTCTGTATTAGCCTATTTTCGCTTCAATACACACATCTTTTCCCTGAATTAGGCTCAGGAAATGGTGTTTACACTTAGCTGGAACACCCTGTATATGTATAAGGTGTTGTACTTTCAAAAGGTAAATAAACTATTACAAGCAAAAAAATCGAGATTTTTGGGTGAATCGAATTTTTAAACTCTAATAAAGCTTTGGAAAAGCATGAGGACATGTTACATATTTAACACTCCTTGACTTCCCATTATACTCTGGGCTCTACTTAGAACAGAAGCTGCATCAATATCCGTTAATGTCCATCCGCCTTGACCATTCAAATGAAGTTCTAGGTCATGGAATTGTTTCAATGAATATCTATGCCCAACGGAAACATAGCTAATGTTTTCCTGAAAAATAAATTTGTAAAAAATTGAAACCGAAGCATAAGCTTACATCTTGAAGAATTTTATACAAATACATCTCCATTTCAAAGCCGATCGCACTAGTTGCTTCATCTAAGAAGGCTATTCTTGGTCTATGATAAAGAATTCGTCCAATAGAAAGTCGTTGTAGTTCACCCGGAGATAAAGATTCATTCCTAAAAGTTGCTTTTACTAACAAATTTAAATATATAAATCTTAGTTTGCTTATTAGTTACAAAAAAGCTGCAGAAAGTGACACATTACATTTTTATTTCGGTCTCGGAAAAGTAAAAATATCGTCATTAGTTTCTGTAGCAGAACTGACTTTTGGTATCTTCATTGACCGAATTTTTAAAATTTTTTATGCCTCAAACTTACCAGTCCCAATCAACAGTTGAATCAAACCCGTTACATCTTTGTAACAAATATTCCATTTTAATCCACTCCAAAATTTGGGATAATCTGTTCAAATCTAAAATTATTATTTCAATTTATACATTCCTAAAAAATCAAACCTTTTTCTACCGGTAAAGCTTTTAATGGATATACCAGTTGCTGTCTTAATGATAATCCACCATTTGGGAAATAAGGTCGTTGTGGAAGGAATAAAAGTGAAGTTGGACGAAGCTTCCAATGACGCTCAATTTTTCCCGAAACACAGTTAAATAGACCAGCCATAACTCGTAGAATCGAGGTTTTACCCGTTGAGCTATCGCCCGTTATTAAAAGATTTCTGCCTTGGACAACTTGTATTGAGAGATCTAAAGAAATTTGTTATTTCAAGATTGTATAAAAATGATGGATTACTTTGAACTAATGCATTATTTGGTTCTTCTAGGAAGCCAATAGTGGCAGAATCCATGGTAATTGCAATCCCATCATCTTGCCAATCTCCATCTTCTCTACTTCTGCTATCACCACCGGTTGTACCTGTGGTACCACCGAGTAAATATTCCGCTTCTTCTTCATCAGATTCTGTTTGTAATATACCACTAACTTGGCGACCATGAAGTTCTTCGAGCTAAAACTTGTTATGTAATCATAAAGAGTCATCCAAGATTATTACATCCCAGGCTATTGATCTCATACAAGGCGTACCAAAATTCCGAAAAAGTGTAGGCAAGGGTCAAAATTTAAAAAAAAGTACCATATCAGTAGATTGGCGAAATTTTTGAAAAATTTGGACCCTTGCTTACACCTTTTTGGAATTTTGATACACCATGCATATAGTCAAATTTCTAATTTTTTATTGAAGCGTCTAATATCGACCATGAGTGCGTTCCAGAAACGTACTGTACAGTAATCCATACTATACAGTATGATCTATACATTATAGCACGTTTCTGGAACGCACCCCATGTACAATTTTTTCCTAGTATTATTTTCTTGCTATATCTTTTTGATCTTTTATTAAAATTTACCCTTCTAATTCTTCCATCTTCAATAGTATCATCTTTATTACCGCATCCAAGACTATTACATCCCAGACTATTACATTTCTTAGGATCTTCTCCTGATGCTAATATCACTACAGAACTTGGTACAGTCGAAGGTGGGCGTTCAGTTTCTAGTCGGTCTTGATGAAGCCTATTGAGCTCTTCATAAAGTTCTATCACACTAAAAATTATCTCATAAATTTAAAAGGTTTCTTTTTGAGCATACCGATGTGTAGTACCAGCCATGTCACCAACAGTTTCTGACAATGAGATAAGCTTCGTAAAACTATGAATCAAGTACAAATAATAAAAAGCATTTTCGCTAATAACACCATTTAGATCAGAACCATGCAAGTCATCGTAGTTATGTTGAATAAAAATCGAGATTGCCAAGATTATGTAACTAAGAATGCCACCAAAATAGTCAAAACAATTTGTCGCGACTAAAATTAAAAATAATTTTAAAAATTTAATGCAAAGGGTGCCCCAAAAAGGGCAATTTTGCAATTTTTGAGCGATTTTTTCAAGTTTTTAAATTTTCACCAGAATAACCCTATAGGGGTTTTTCTATGTGAGGAATCGATTGCTTACACACCGAACCTTGAAAACCCTTCCTTGACCCTGTATTAGAGAGTAGCACTTGTTCTGTTTTACAGATTGTGCGGCACTTTTCTTCTGTTTTACAAGACGATGAAAACAGAAGAAAAAATAGGATGGGTGCCGCCTTTTTGTTTTTGTAAAATCGTTCTGTAAAACATAATGGAAAACATAAACAAAACACAGAACGAAACATAAAACAATTGTCGTACCCTTAGAAAATTTTCGCTTCAATACACATATCTCTTCCTTGAATCAGGGAAGATTTTTCAAGGTTTTGCAATGTGCGCAATCTATTCCTCGCATAGAAAAACCCTCCTTTAGGGTTATTTTAATGAAAATTAAAACACTTGAAAGAATTTGAAAAAATCAAGCAAAAACCGCAAAACTGCCCTTTTTGGGGCATTCTATATTTAGCTTACAGCTTAAACAAAATCTCCATTCTACTAGCTTCTTTTGTGTTTTCAATAGACTATTTAATTTTTGGTTTGTAAATACATTTTCTGTCAACCCAGACTGATAGAAAGCTATTGATTCGGTATTTGCTCGGACTTCCATATGGCGTAAACTGAAATTTTGATAAACAATGCGTATTTTTTTAAAAGAATTACCGAAAATCTCCTTCTCTCCTTTCTTGTTCTGTTACCAAAGCTACAGTTGGAGAAAGTAGCAATTTGTTGACCACAGTGGCGACAACAAAGAAAATATAGATAGTAATAGGACCAAGAAAACCAGAACTTGCATAAGTCAAGTATGTATAGTATGCAATTATAAATGGTGCTAATAATAAGGGTGCTAGCAATTCGCAAGCGAAAAGACGGCAAGATTTTTCTACATCTTGAGTCATACGTTGATCACTAAAAATTGGATTTATAAAGTTTAAAAAAAGGCTAAAATTGGGCAAGATAATGGGTAATTATTAATGGTCGGACGAAATTTCGATTTCAAGTTCAATGTAGAGGTATCCCTTAAGTCAAAATTGAAAAATAGCGTCGTCATCATGTTCCCATGTCGAAAACTCCCCGAGTACAAAAAAAATTAGCGCTAGAAACGGTAAATACAGGATGGCCCAAATGAACTTGCCCACCCAATTCTAAATGGAACTATCTTTTTTAGTCAAAAGCTTTATGCAACAATATCAAAAGCAATGAAACTAACAAAAATAAGAAATTTATTCCATGTCTGATAAGTAAAAATTGCTTTTGCATTTTCCAAAAAACTTACGGATTATCGAGATTATTGCTGAGAATATTTAGCCTATAAAATCCATGCCGTTTAAAATATAGTCGATGTAAGGTGAAATCACAAACTTCTCGACTTTTTAAGTATAAAATTGATGTTGCATATTTTATTGCCGCTAGGGTCTAAAATTTTACTATTTTTACAATTCTTTTTGAACATTAATTGCTTACAAAAGCTTTAGCTATCACAATAACCCCAGCCATGCCAATCAACTTTTTGAACGCTGCGCTTTCACGTTTCCCCAAAATTATATGAAATTCTTTTGGTAAAATACCCACATAATAAGTAGCAACTTGATCTAAAGTTTATTATTTAACTGTAAGAAATAGTTTTAAAATTTACCTAATGCTGATATAAAAAGAACCAGGAAGGCTAATAACATCGTACTAGATCGCCATGTAGGAAATATTATCCTCATTAGAGTAGCTACTCGTTTTAATAGCAGAAAATCCATCGAAAATTTGGCCATTTTTATTGTTTATTGGCCAAAATGTGTTAAATTTACCTAAAAATTAAAAAATGAAACTTGAGCTGTCCGTCTAGTGACTAATTTGGAAAAAGGCACGAATTAAAGAAACGGAAATATTATAAAATGACTCACACAGAAATTTTTGCATTGAATACGAACGGGACAATGTTATCAAGAAAAATATAAAGCCTGTTTCAAAATTGTAATGCTCTCAAGAGTTTTTTATCATTAATAAAAAAATTGGTTTCGTCATGATTTAGCGTCAAAAAGATGATAACCAAATTTTGTAATTTTAAAAAATGAGTCTTTAACACATATTTGGAACATACACTGGTCGACATAAATATAGGTTCACCCCAGTATTTTCAGCCAAAATTGCAAAGTTTGAAGTGCCATATTTCGAGTAATTTACATCGAATTTACATGAAATTTTGTAGAAATATTCCTTGCGATTAGATCTTTCAAAATATACTGGGTCAAATGGGCGTTTTACGCCTTCAAAATTCAAATAAATTTTTTGAAAATAAATTTCAGCCAAATTAGTTAGTAAATCATTTTCAAAAAGTTCATTTGAATTTTGAAGGCGTAAAACCACCATTTAACCCAGTATATTTTGAAAGATCTGATTGCGAGGAATATTTCTACAAGAATTTCATATTTCGATATAAATTACTCGAGATATGGCACTTCAAACTTTGCAATTTTAGATGAAAATACTGGATGAACATATATTTATGTCGACCAGTGTATATACAGTGGGGAGCAAAAAAAACCGGTCAAAGGGGAAATTTCACGTTTTTGATTTAACATAATAAGTTTATCGATTTAAAACAATAATAAAGCGACAGAAACACAAAAAATCAATTAATATTTGGTGGAATATCCCTTGGCCTTGATAACAATGTTCAAAAAATAAAATTCAAGAAAATATCAATAAATATGCCAAAAGTTTGCAAAAACGTGAAATTTCCCCTTTGACCGGTTTTTTGCTCCCCACAGTATCCCACAAATTGTGATGAAATTACAAAAAATTGAACTCTGAGATATAACTTATGTAGAATTGGATTCCTCCTTAACAACTCCCCCAAAAAACAAAATAAACAATGCTCTCACAACTCGATTTCATATATGTTTTNACTTATGTAGAATTGGATTCCTCCTTAACAACTCCCCCAAAAAACAAAATAAACAATGCTCTCACAACTCGATTTCATATATGTTTTTTTTGCCAATTTAGTTAACCACCCAAGTAAAGCTTTTGCATAAAAAAGAGGAAGGAAATTTCCTCGAAAACTACACGACACGCACACAAGCGCAAAAATCAAATCATTTTTTCCGACGTCAATTTGTATCGCATTTCGTGGAATTAGAAAGCATTCTCTATCTCAGCGACGATGCTATGGAATATTTTTGATTGAAATTTGTATAGAAAGTTGCAACCTCATGGAAAAAATTCGAATTGACAGACAACCGCCTTATCTTGATCGCGTGAGGCTTGATTTCTTAGTATACAAGAAAATTTGATAAGAACTAGTTTATTTATTATTTAGTAAGCTAGACACTTCTTTGTACTATGATCGAGGAAAGTAAATTGGGTTTGACAATATTTGATTTTTTAACAACGATAATAAAAATTAAAACAGTATTTATATTTTTACATCTAAAGAAACATCTCAAGTTTATACGCTGGTAAATTTTATGGCTTCTAAACCTGTTTTACTTTTNAACAGTATTTATATTTTTACATCTAAAGAAACATCTCAAGTTTATACGCTGGTAAATTTTATGGCTTCTAAACCTGTTTTACTTTTTAAAAATACAAAATGATCATATATATACTAGCGGAAAAAAGTAACAGAAAAGGTTTCAGAAAAATGGTTGAAGGCTAGAGGGATGCGGTTTTTTCGTGAGAATAGGACGATGGAAACAGGGTTTAAAAATCTGCTTTAAAAAGCAGATTTTTCACTAAGAAATGATAAGGAAACGAAAAAGCATTCGATAAAGTTTTCTCGAAATCCATATTTGGCTATTTACTTTTTAACACTAGTATATATAACATTTTTAAGCAGTCAAAAACTGCTTAAAAATTATAATAAATTGTCAACTTCTATCAAAAATTCTTAAAAAAATCAAAAACGCAATTGCCCATTCTAAAAAAAGAAATGTCAGGCGCTTCTCTTTGCCTACCCTAAAATAAAGGCAATTATCGAGTTTTTGCGCATATGCCTCATGTGGCGATGCCGAATAAAGAACGAAGAAAACATGTCGCAAAACACTCGGCCTTGGACACCTCCGCGAAAAAAGTGGGTTCACTCGTTTGGTGGGTTGTTCGCAGAACGCAGCGAAATTAGGCACCGAGACAAAGGCAATGGTAGAAAATGCCGGCTGATCCCTCTACTCATATTCCTAAAACCTAATTGTGGGTTGGAATTCTTTGACCTTGACTTATAAAAGACAAATTGAGTTGAGACCGGTAATATTAAGCATATAATCAACAAAAAGGCTATGAAAACGATCAAGGGAGGATACCTTTCTAGAATAGTAAGTTTCAAAAATAGTCGAAATTTACATATGACTTTAGGAGGAAGAGGGAGGGAAGCGAGTAGACTTTATCTTATAAAAAAATCTCATACAAATCTAATTTTTCTATTTAAACACTTTCTAAAATAAGATAATAAAACTATGCAAAACTTGTTTACGATTGTGAAGCAATAAAAAAGTTCTTAAACTCTCAGCTGACCTCTTTTTGATTTTTGCACCTGCATCTGCGCAGCTTTAATTAGTGGTAGAGCATTTCTCTAAACTTAGAAAAATGAGGGTTCATTGTTTGGCGGGAAATTTAAATTATAAGCGAAAGCCAGTACAGCACACAACTTTTTAAATCCTATTACATTAAACGTGTAATGTGTGTATGTCTGCACGGATGAGCCCGGATTGCAAAAGATATAGGGGATGATGAGAGAAGACAATTGACACCAAAATCATCGAAATCGGAGAAAAATTTTTTTCAAAAAAAAAGTTAGCTATAGCAGAGATTAACTCGTTTTTGCATGTAAATCGTACAAGAGAGCTAGATTCTTTAAAATGTCACCCCTGGGGATTTTTCTACGCGAGGAATCGATTGTGCGCATTCCTGAACCCTGAAAATGCTATCCTGACCCTGATTTAGCGAATGGCTTATCGAGCCAAAAATCATCTTTTTTACTATAACCATTATACACATAGATCGGCAAGGTGGGAGGGGGAAGACCTCCTCAATTTTGGGTCCATGAATGATTGGGTCAGGGGGAGACTCCCCCTTTGCCGACCTATGATTATATATAGCTCCTTTCCTGAATCAGGGTCAGGATAGCATTTTCAGGGTTCAGGAATGAGTGGGATCGATTAGAAAAACCCTCCGGTGTGACATTTTCGACCACCCAGCCCTCTTGCACGGCTTTTTTAGATTTTCGCTTCGATATACCGACCCTTCCCTGAATCAGGGTCAAAGAAGCGTCTTCAGAATTCGTAGGGTTCTTAAAAAATCGCAGAAAAAATGACCTCAAAAGATATCAAATAAATTTAATGTTGTCGGCAAAAACGGGTTAATTAAAAAAAAGTATTAATAATAACTAAAACATTTTTAACGGAGAACGTCATTCGAGAGTGCCGCTCAGAGTCCACCCCCTGAACGCGGAGTGTTCGGGGATTGACTCTGCCAGTACTACCTTTTTATATACTAACGTTAAAAGTAGAAAATTATAAGCAGAAAAATTTTCTCATTTCAAAGAATCAAATAAAGCATAGTTTGTTTAAAAAAAAATTTGCATCTTAAAAATTTCAAACAAAGAAATTCTTTCTTATATTGTAAAAAGGTGCTACTTTCAAGAAACAATCAATAATCCTAGCGAATCAAAGATGACGAAAACTCATCGGATATAAAAATAGAAACTAGTTCATAAATCCCCAAAGAACCATCACATTTTTTACTGATGACGGATTAGCACAAGTCTATTCTTTTTGAGTTCAGTGTATGTGTCAAAGGCGCATGAAAACATGGGGTCGTTGATCGGAAGCCAGAGTAATTTGACTGATGGCTTTAAGTTCTTTGTTAGTTTCCTATATTGCAGTCTTAGTGAACTAGGAAAGACTCACGATTCGGCTTCATCAAAGCATCCTATTAGATATTAACCTACATGTCTCTCAATTTTGCCTGCTCTCTGATGGCTTTCTGAAGACTGTTTGCATTAATAGAGGTCAAACCGAAGGGCCGACCACAGAGTCAATGGTTTGTCGGACCATTGGTCAAACAAGAAACCAAGAAGCACTCGAAAATCGAGATGTTGACAAGAGGACTCAAACTGTGCAAGAAAAGGGTGCAAGTTTGTAGCTGGAATTGTAAAAATGAGTGCTTATGGTCAGCAAGTGAAATCAAACTGAAGAAGAATTTGAAAAAAATCATACATTTACAAGGGGGCCAGATAATTCTATCTGATGCTCATGGTTTTCCAAATGGATGCGTCATGATTTTCCCAAAAGATGAAAATGCTCTGAAATTGACTATTTTTGGCGAAAAATTTAAATTTTTGGTCATTTTTTAGTGAAAGTTTATAGAGTTGATCATTTTTGAATAAAAATCATAAGGGAGGACCATTATGTTTTTTTTGGGAAGAGGGCGTGCGTCATGCGTTATGATTTTCAAAAAATCGTGCGTTATCCCCGGATAATCTGGGGTTGTAAATATATGATTTAAATGCACAAGTCAACAATAAATATTAAAATTGAAAAATACTAAAAAAAGATTGTTTGAAAAATTCAAGATCAGCAATTTTCGATGAATTAAAATTTAACACGTAAAATACTCTTGTTGGAGACAGTCAATTGTATGAAACAAATACAAAGTATGACGCCCCATAGGAGTCTACGTGAAATCAAAAACATGATACCAAATATATATCTAGTCTACTTTAAATCAAATAAAAACGTTGGTTACTAACCAGTCAGGTAACTAACCGGTCAAGTGTGCCATACAAAAACATCGATTATGAAAGCAGCGCTTACATATACAAATATCACAAATGCTATGTATCATGCATGACTAATACTCAAAAATTACATTCAGTCACTAAATATTCCTATATGTACAAGTTGTGATGTATATATTCATTTACATGTTTACAATTCTGCATGCCAGTTAGATAAACAATCGTTTTAGTTTGTGTATGTAAGTGACTCGATCAAACTTTGCTTACGCAAGCTCGATAATAAAAAGAAATCGAATTACTGCGGGAAAGAATCGAGAAAATAATACTTAAGATTAAATGGAGATTAATTTTAGGCTAGATGAAAACAGGATGGAGTATGATCAAAAATAGCTAGTGAAAAAATAACTTAAAAATATGAAAGAGGGAAATTCTATGTAATTTTAAAATTATACTAGCGCGCTAGACGCGTATAAGCTAAATTGGATGCGCTTCGCGCGCTATATTACAATAAGTCTCTCTTAGGGCCGCCACTAATTCGTTCGGAAATTTTTGACTTCACTAATTTATCACTAATTGAGTTCAGACGCGTTCGGACACATCACTAATAGGCGTTCGGACGCGTTAGGAAACGTTCAGACGCGTTCGGAAATGTTCGGACGAGCGCCCGAACGTTTCTGAACGCGTCCGAACGCCTATTAGTGATGTGTCCGAACGCGTCCGAACGGAATAAGTGATAAATTAGTGAAGTCAAAAATTTCCGAACGAATTAGTGGCGGCCCTAATCCCCTAATTTTTTATAAAAAATTTTTGTTAAAAAATAATATCAACATCGTGTTCCTTATAGTCGAAAACCCTCGAATACTAACAATTAGCCTATTTGGAGCCATTTTTGAAATTTGCATGTAAAGATGGGATTAAAAGTTTTTTGGACCTCCTCAAAAGCGGGTCCAGGCGGCAAGTTGTTCATTATGCAAGATGAAAATTTTCAAAAAATGTCATCTTAAAAAAAAGTCTATCTTGCAAGACAGCCAGTGGAGTCCATTGGCATTAAAAAATCGATTTTGCAAACTGCCCAAATGCCATTAAAAAAAATGAAAAAAGAATTTGTTAAAAAATTTTCATTTTGCAAACTGTCAGTGGAGTCTGGCCCCATTTGTGATGAGGTCTAATAGAGTCTATTGGATTTTACAGAATTGAATTTTTGAAAAAGTTCCATTTTTTAAAAATGATCTTATTTTAAAAAACTTGATTTTTAGGGCGTTTTAAGGGGGTCCAAAAAATTTTTAATTCCGACAGTCTTATATTTTATAATTTTTAGGGGGTACCCCAATTTTTTTGTTTCCTGCACACCTGCTCCCTAATACTAACGTTTAAAAACGACCGCATGTCAATCCGATTTACCGTTCCTGAGATCTCGCTATGACAGATACACGTGCGTACGGACAGAAGAATAGGTTTTTTATATATGATATCGATTTTTTATAAACTTTTTAAAAATCATATGTATACTCTTTATTTAATTTTTTAAAATAAAAAATCAACGAGAATAAAAATCACTCTAGTTTCAAAAAAATCCATTTTTACTTTCATCCTTTACTAGAAAAAAACTTGTTATTACCAAACCGGCCCTCCTATTGTTAGTCCCCAATTGTGTTGATGAATAGTAGCCGAAAAGATTTTCAAAGTACGCGTCAACAAAATCGCCCGTGAAATACGCGATAGAAAAGCAGGAAAAGAAATTTCCCCTCTTTCTCTTTTTGCCTCGCTTTTTTCTCACAGAAGGTCTTGTCAGAAATACAATCTCCGTTTCCTGGAGCGCAAGTCCTTGCACGAGTTTTCGCTATTCATTTCGAAGTCAATAGGACTATGCTTGGGACCTATTATATCAATAGTGCTGCAAAACCCCAGCATAGGCTTATTCATGCAAATGTGTACACATTTTGAAAATAAATAGAGAAAAAATCTAGCCAAAATTCTTGAAGCATAAACATTACATAAAATTTACACTTTAAAAATGTAAGTGGAAGAAAATTGGGCCCAGTGTAAAATATGGGCCATCTGTAAAGATAGGAAGGAAGGAATCGAACGGATATAAAAGAACGAGAAGAGACCGACCATCGATTACGTAGCATATTATAATTTAAGGTTCGAAGTGTGTTGTATTGGGCGGTAAACAGACAACCCTATCAATCTATCATTTCTTGCAATTCTCGTGGTTGGGTACCACAAAAAGGTCGAAGTTAAATTATCATTTCGGCAGGTCATTAATCATTCATATGAAAACTTGAATGGAAAAGTTGACGAGGTCGATGAGCGTTCGTAACAGTGGAATGTAAAAGATTTTTAAAGTTATAAATTTTTTTACTCCGATTTTTTTCATGAAAAAATACAATTTTTTGAAAAATGGGCATTTTTAGGGTCGCCACAAGCACGACACAAGCTATCGTACGAAGTCATCATACGATCGTAAAATTAACGTAAAAGTACGACGAAATCGCCACAAGCTGTCGTACGATCGTACAAGTACGACGAAATTCGCACGATAGCTTGTGGCTATTTCGTCCGTCGTACGAGAGTATTTTACACTCGTACGATGACTTCGTACGATAGCTTGTGCCGTTGCTTGTGGTAGTGCGATAGCTTGTGGCGACCCTTANCGTACGAGTGTATTTTACACTCGTACGATGACTTCGTACGATAGCTTGTGCCGTTGCTTGTGGTAGTGCGATAGCTTGTGGCGACCCTTAATGTACCTCGAAAAAACCAACTTAAGACCTCCAAAATAATCGATTTGGTCAAAACCTCTTGCGGATTCGGATTCTCCACGTCAAAATTTACTGATCTATGTAGAGACTCTAAAGATGATGGGCGTACGATTTTTTGTTGAAAAAATGATGGACGGTTTTTTAATAGGTGTTAGCGGTCCCTACTCATGTCCTTTAAAATATATATTTTTCAAGATAAAAAAGATTTGCGCTGTTTTCCCTACATGTGAACATTTCTTTCTAAAGCAACTCTTGAATATCTAGCAGCAGAGTTCCAAACTTGAGATAAACTACTCAAGTTGGATGACCCAACTTGTTAGCTCCAATTCTTAATCATATTTTCTAACAAGGTCATTCGAGCACTAAATAAAGACTTCAAAACTCTTTCAACCGTTCAAAGAATCGCCGCAGAATTTCTATCCCTATCTAGAAAGTGCAGCTTGACCATCTGCCAAATCCCTACAAGATGGATCGAAAATTGAAAGTACCCATGGGTAAAACTACCCTGACACGAAATAACCGAAAATGAATGGCGTATTTCGTAATTTAAGCAAAAACGACGAGTCCTTTGTTGAGCACAAAGAATGAGGAAACAGAAAAATATTCGCTAGTTCTTTGTTTTGAATGCATTTTCATTAGAGCAGCTTGAATGATTTCGAAATTTTTGAAAGAGAAGCATGAAAAATGTGCCAAAATTTTTGAATGATTAATGCTTTACTATACTAAATTCTGCAATATGTAAAGTTAAACAAGTCAAAAAAGTACCCGAAATGTAAACTTTGATATTTTAGGCGCATAGCTCTTTATTTTAGACATAGCTCTAATCACCTCTCTTTACAATAAACACTTCCTCCTAATATGCTAATTACCTAGCTCATTCAAATCGCATGCAATTTCCTGTGATAACTAGCAAACAAAAGCTTTTCCGCCCATCCATAAGCTTAATCCTATAAACCGCCCAATTCTCTGGGACAAAGACAATAGCCGGTGCTTTACATCTGCCTTCTTTCTCATGATTGAGATTTTGCAAGCTTTTTAAAAGTGTAAATTAGATCCCGTTCTAATGCGTCATTTGTAAGATTGCAAAAAAGATATAGAGATAAAAATAAAATCACTCCTTTATGCGGAAGAAAAAATCGGGATAGTCACTATTTGTAAAGAATGGTTGGAATTTTTCGTAAAATATTTCGAAAATTTACTTCAATATGCACGAAGAAATTGACTTCCAAACATATAAACAAATTCAAATAAAATAGCAACAATCTCGCAAGGAAATAAATTTGGGGACTTGAAGGAAGTTATTGCTTTACTAGCTTAAAAGCATTCATTCCTTCTTTTTCGTTTATTCAAGTGCTTGATTTTCCGCTTCCCGTTTATCCGCATAGAGATTCTTTGACCAGAATTACGTAAAATATCAGATTGCCGGAAGCAAAATCTAGCTAATATTAAATGAAAAGAAAAAAAAGACAGGGTGTTTCAGATAAGTATAGACACCAAGGTTTTGTCATTATCTCCAAAACCCTTGCGAATTTTTCGATGCAGTTTTTTTTAAATTAGGTAGGCTAAAGGTGCATGTACATTTACCTTATTTAAATTTTTTTAAACCATATCGAAAAATTCGCAAGGATTCCGGAGATGCCAATATATTGGTGTTTACACTTAGGTGAAACACCTTGTACTAGTTTAATAAGAAGCCTCTTTAAATATTCTAGCATTATAGAAACAGAAACGATGAGAAACGAATTTTATGAGGATTAAGGATTATTTTTTATCTTAGGATTTTCCATTTTTACGATTTTTGAGCAACATATTTGCGTCCAGTAAATATTTAATTTAAGGTTCCTGAAAATTTATTGTTTATTGAGAATTAATTTTATAGATTTTGGTCTATTTTTAAATCGTAATATAATCCTTGTTGAGATATTCCAAGTTTACTAAAGTACCTGATCTATTTGATCGGCACCACCCCATTTGCCCCCCACGAACATTTGCCCCACGTTGTAAGTTACAACGTGGGGCAACTGTATAACGTGGGGCAAATGTCCGTGGGGGCAAATGGGGTAGTGCCATTTGATCGCACTATAAATATTAAAAAACAAAAATTTGACTAAAGAAAAACGTAAAATTGTATACTAAAGTTTACATAAGTTAATAAACTAAACAAGTGCAAAAAAGTGTTTTATTAATTTAATTAAATTTAAATATTTTATGCAAATTTTTCTCCAATCGGCTCAAATTCAATCCAGAGCAAATTTAATTAGATAAAGTCTCATTCACCTCGATTACTCCAAAAATGAAATTCAAACTAAAATTTTCACCAGATCGATGAAAAATAAAGGCGGATATGTAAATGGCTCTTGGTGTGGTGCACAATGACATCAAACAATTTTCCATTTGAGCACATAAAATTATTCTCCTTGCTATGGCAAATTGGCCAAATGTTCCTTAAATCGGATATATGGCTTACGCAAACCCAAATGTATGAGATTAGTCTATTCATTTTTAGATGTATACAGGCTAAACTCTGGCAATATTTTAATACATAAAAGAGGGTGTTTTTAGTATTTTAGAAAATTTAAAGCATGTAATATAAGATCAAAGAATGATAATAAAAAACTCATGTGCAAAAATTAAATCATAGCCATTTGAACGCCAATTTTTTAATAGAAGCATAGAGGAAGTGTATCGTGACTAATCAGACATGAAAAATGGATAGAGAAGTTGTGTGAGAAATCGCCGTTGTGTGATAAATCGGCAGAAAAAATGCCAGTTTGATTCAATTCAATACATATGTGTGTGTGGACGAATGAACAACAAATTTTAGGATGTAAGGATGAATTGGTTGTTTTTGACAAGGAAAAAATGGCAGCTAATACACATCGGACAAAGTAGATGGCGGCGAAAGCCATATGATGCGTCAAATGCATCCAGGGGAACTTGATAACTAAGAGATAAAAAGTGAGAACAAATTGATTGAAAAGCATTTTTTAGAAGCATCTAGTATAAAAATTAAAGGACCAGTCCAGTAATTTACAATCATATGAAAAATGATATATTCGGAAAGATCATGAAAAATGGAGCATTTATTGTTTTTACGGCATGTTCTGAATCGTTGTAGTTTTCGAGATAATTGCGTTTGAAATTTTGAATTTGTTACAAGCTCTTCGTTGTAATACACAAACTTTTTTGAATTGTGTATTACAACGAAGAGCTTGTAACAAATTCAAAATTTCAAACGCAATTATCTCGAAAACTAGAACGATTCAGAACATGCCGTAAAAACAAAAAATGCTTCATTTTTCATGATCTTTCCGAATATATCATTTTTCATATGATTGTAAATTACTGGACTGGTCCTTTAAAAAAGTTTTAAGCGAGTTTTATTTTTCACATGCTCTACTTCTTATGCCAAATTTATAATGGAGAATATCGCAACATCACTAATATGCACCCTGAAAATAAAAACTTTGTCAGTGACAATTTTTTATTTCCTATACAAGTATTAAATTTCTAGCAAGAAGACCTATATTTTAGATAAACAAACAAAAAAGTTTCGAACACTCCTACACATATTTCCTCGAAACAAATTCAAATTCCATCAGCAAAATTTCCCAGTGGGTCAGCTGCTTTCACATTTCACAAACTAACGCATAAATTGTTGCTCTTCGTTTCCGAACTTAAAATTTAAAAATATGAGCCATTTTACTAGAGATGCTGCACTTTTTCTCTGTTTTGAATATTTCGAGTACTCTTTTACAAACTTTTTGACTTTGACCATGAAATGTCCCCAAGGCAATCTTCAAAGTCTCACTTAAAAAAAGAAAAAAAATGAAAAGTGATTGTTAAGAAGGATTCTTTTGAGTATTTTGAAAAGAAAAATAGGGTAAAAAAAGTCTGGTGGAAATTGCGTAATTTATTCTCAAGAGAGATTTACTAAAACTGACTAAAGTTGAATTTTGTTAAAATAACAAAGTTAATTTAAAAAGTTTTAAACAAACACTGGTTTAACTAAATTTTAAAGCTCGAAAATGGAACATATACATTTTATCAAAATAAGTGGAAGATAAAAGTCCTGAACAAGGCGGACAAAAGTCCTGACTTAAAAGGACAAAAGTCCTGATCCAAGGGATAAAAGTCTTGACATTTCAAAAACGTGTTTTCTCGACAGTTCTGAACGAGAAAACATCTTTTCAGCGTTTTTGACAGTGTCAAGAATTTTGTCCTAGGTCAGGACTTTTACCGCCTGGGTCAGGACTTTTGTCCGCCTAGGTATCCTTACAAAATTTTTATGATACCCAAAGCTCGGTTTTCTCGAAAAGTTTGTTTTAACATTTGCGAACCTTTTTACTCAAACCCAACTTTTTAGTCGCCACTATTTCAAGGCTATTTAAATCAAACAAAAGACAAAATAATTGAGTCATAAATCATAAATATTCTAAGCCCGTTCAATACTCCTATTCATAGAAACAATATTATACTTACTTCACTCTCAAAAGCGTAAATGATTACAAATAGCTTTCCCATCTTTGCGAAATTCAGAAAATGCTAAAAAGATTTTTTTCATAAAAATCATCACTTTATACAGGATTCTAGTAATACAGAACCTATAATTAAACCCCCAAATGACAACCCATAAAACTGAATTAAAATTATAGACGTCGGGTATAAAAATTAGAACAGCTTTTTATTTAAAAAATATTTAAGTATAGGTTAAAGGATCTTATTAAAGAAATACATCTTCGCTGGCATAAATTTATTCACTATTCATTCTTCGTTTCCATAAATTGAAATCCACTGACCTGATCATGGATTTTGCACATTAACCTTGACTTACTTGCACTGTTTTGATGATATTCTGAACGAAAATGATGAACAATTTTTAAAAAAAGTGAGATTGTTTTCCAGAAATTATCGGATCTAAATTTCGGGCAGAAAAATTTTTATCTATTACGTTGTTTGGAAAGTATTGCATTGATCTTTATTCTCGATCCAGAAATCCGTTTTCGACAAAAAATTTTCAGTATTAGGCAAGAATGTATGCAAATACAATAGGTCTTTTTGAGAATAAGTCTTGTTTTCGTGTCAATATACAGACCTTTTGTTAAATTTGCGCTATTCAATGTTACAACTTAATTTTAAAATGTTGATATTTGGCTGTATAAGTCGATTTTTGACGAAATTTTCAACATTACTAGGGTTTTTCTAGGCGGTGAATTGATTGTGCATATTGCCGATGCATGAAAAAGCTTGCATGACTCTGAAACAGAGAAATGAACCATCGAAAATTTCTCAAAAGGCTCCACCTGCTGGGACACTTATTGAATTGGTTCGTAGTCGATCATGTCTTTGGGACAAAAGCCACGCTCAATACAAAAATGCGAAGAACAAGCCGTATATATGGAAAATGATAGCAGAAAAAGCAAATTTTCAAGGTTTCTTTTTAATTTAAAGTTTTTAATTTAATGAGGATTCTTCTCAAAACAATCGAATGCAGTGATGCAACGGCTGATCTAATCGTTAAAACGATTTGTGTACTCCACAACTTCGTCATCGATGAAAGAAGTCTCAATCCAACAACTTTAGCAGATTCTGGGAACGACGATAACGGTTTATGGAGACAAGAAGTTCTTCAATCTTTGGAATCAATTGAGATGAGGAAAAGATATGCTAATGCAGCGGGATATTATGTTTTGGAAAATAGAAGAAAACTTATCCATTTCTTTAATGGTATTGGAATTGTTCCATGGCAAGAAAATATGATTTAATTGTTTTTAGAATTTGATAAAATGTTTTATATGAAGAAAATCTATAATTTTTTATGTGAATTGCAAGTCATGACTTTTAACTTTTTGACATGTACGTATAGCCATATCATAATATTTGACTTACAAGTTGTTTGTAACAATTATGGCGTATCAAAAGGTCAAAAAGTCACTTTGACTTTTAACTTTGATTTGTGTATGTAGCCTTACCCTAATATTTTTGATAAGAAAAATGATGATATTTCTGGCTTTTATTCTATAAAAGTACGAGCTCGTTATTTATTATATTATTGAAAAATTAACAAAAAAATTAATATGATACCAATTTTCAAGTTATTCTTACTCCAAAATTTGTTTTATCTATTTAATTCTGAGAATTCAGAATGTAATGAAGTACAATTATCTTATGATAAAATAACATATTGCTTATCTACAACTCCGACGGATTTTAATAATGCAGAAGTTGTTTGTAACAATTATGGCCTATCAAAAGGAAAAGAATCAGATGGATTGGGCCACCTTGTAGCCATTCATAATGCATTTTTAAACAATTTTCTTGTTAGTAAGTTTTTTAATTTATAAATAGTATGAATATTAAAAATTCATAGAACAAATTGTAAAGTACAATATTTCGAATGTATGGATAGGTGCTCAATCTGGTGAAGAATGGGCTGGGTATTATGGTTTCTTAGAATGGAATGATGGCTCCGATATCGATTATGAAAATTTTGGTTTCGGTAATTTAAAATTTTTTTTAGAACTATGATGTTTTTTAGCTCAATCCAACAGTTGGAAGAAAACTTCTTACCTTCAACTGAACGCAACAGATGGAAAATGGTATCCGACAAATGATGAATCACTTCAGATTCCCTTTATTTGCGAACAACCTTTGAATAAAAAATAATTTCAAATTTTCTTGGAATTTAGAGGGTGTGCGGCAGTCATGTGCGCCAACTGCGCTGCGCAGTTCATAGTGCAGTGTCAAACAGCCTCATTCACAATAAACGATAAAAATATTTTTTCAAAAGCATATGATAATTTCACTTGAAAGGAGTTAGAAAATGCTAAGGACAATTTCAAACTACTCATTTCGAGGCAGTTTCAAAATGCTCAATTTTTCAAAAACCCCTTAAAACGTCACCAAATCAACCAATTTTTTGTACTCGGGAATTTTGTGGGAACATGAATCTGAACGAATTTTACAATTTTGAACCCAGACCCCCTAAATAAAAATTAAATATCAATTAATACGGGGTACATCGATATAGAGAACCTCAGGTCAAAATTGAAAAATTTCTTTGGATTCGTGTTCCATACCCAAAAATTCCATAGTACAAAAAATTAGCCGATTTAGTGACGTTTTAGGGGTATTTGAAAATGCTCAGTTTGAAACTGCCTCAAAATGGGCAGTCGACAACTGCACCGACTGCGTTTGCACATGACTTGTGTGCGGAAATTGTTAGCCTCCTTCTACAAATTAAAACAATTTTCATAAGGATTTTCTTCATAACATAATTTTTTCCCAAAAAGTTATGGTCTACAATTGTTCTTGAGATAACGGCGAACAACTTTGTAGAACATCACTTTTTCAGAACAAATTTTTATTATGAAAAGAATTCGTATGAAGATTGTTTTAATTTGTGGGGGCTAACAATTTCCGTAAACTTTGTATAATATGAATAAAAATTTGCAAGAAATTTTGGAGCTGTCCTAGCTGGAGGGAGTCAATCAACAGAGTTCAAAAAGATGAGTTAAAATTTATCAATTTTTCTCAAAATTTTTTTCAGTAAAGACTCCTATAGGGGTAATTTTATGCGAAAAATCGATTGAGCGCATTCCCGAACCTTGAAAACGCTTCCTTGATCCTGATTCAGGGAAGGAATCGGTGTATTGAAGCGAAAATCAAACATTTTCGGATTTTAATGAGAAACCCATCGATTCTTAGGTTTTTCTAGGCGGGGAATCGATTGCGCGCACTTCCAAACCGTGAAAATGCTCTTTGACCCTGATTCAGGAAAAAAACCAAAAATCGCACCTTCAATGCTTGAAAACCCTTGTTTTGACCCGTTTTGAAAAAATCCGAAAATGTTCGCTTCAATACACCGATTCTTTCCCTGAATCAGGCAAAGAAGCGTTTTTACGGTTCGGGAGTGCGCGTAATAGATTACCCGCCTAGAAAAACCTAAGAATCGACGGTTTTCTCATAAAAATCCGAAAATGTTTGATTTTCGCTTCAATACACCCACCCCATTCCCTGAATCAGGGTCAAGGAAGCGTTTTCAAGGTTCGGGAATGCGCTCAATCAATTTCTCGCATAAAATCATTTTAAGCGGTTCGTTTCATTTTAGCGCTTAGTCACGTTACTGAAAACATAAACGTGACAAAAAATTCAAAAAAAAATTTTTTAATTTTTTTGAGGGGTACCCAATAAAAGTAGTGTCGATCGTTTTCTCTCATCATCCCTACAACTTTAGTTTTAACATCTGCAGTTTAAATCTAACGTTCCCGAGATCGTCTAGACAGACATACATCCTCAAAGACATTACACGTTTGTTGTAGTAGGATAAATGTAAAAGTTTATTATATAAATTTAGACATGTGTTCATTCTGAATTAAACTAGTAAAAATTTTTTTGGTAAAATGTCTTTTTATGTATTTGCATGTGTATGTAAAGAAAACTATGTGAAAGCACTTTAATCAAACACACCAATTCTCTATTCTTCCTCTTTTCCATGTTCTTTTTATGAAGAAAAATGAAAATTGATCTCCAACTGACTGTGGTATACTTTTTCCTGCGTTTTTTGAGTTGTCATGGCACTCACAGTCTATAATTTTTTGTGGTAAAATAATGATGTTAATAGTATTATTTCGAAATTTTTATTTGATTTTTTATATATTTAGAACTTTAGACTTAAAAAATCAAACTTGTAGTTAAAAATGTATAAAACCACCAAAAATCCTATTTCAAGTAATGATCATAACTGCTTGGTTTGCGGTGCAAAAACGTCTGGCATGCATTTTCAAGTAAGTTTATCTTTGAAAGCTTATTCTAATTGTTTAAGGTTAACTGCTGCCGAGCTTGTGCAACATTTTTTCGTAGATCAGTAAAAGCTAAAAAGATTTATCGATGCCGACGAGGTTCAAGAAATTGTGAATTAGTTAAAAATAGTAAGATTTTATAAATTTCATACAAAATTTATATTTTTAGGTAAAGAAATGCCGATGTGTCGATTTTGTAGACTTCAAAGATGTTATCAAGTTGGTATGAGATATGAAAAGATCGATACAGGTAAGAAAATCTCATCATCAATTTAAGCTTATTTTTAGATAATGGCAATTCAAGCTCGGATGATGCATCTTCTCGCATGGTTCCTACATCATCGACTGATGATAGCTCGCCCCAACAAAATAGTGTTAGTAGCCTCGAGCTGCAAGTAGCACCTATGTCAAATGATATTTCAAGCACACATTATACTAGTAAACGTCTCTCTCCTTTAGTGGAATCTGTTAAAAATATATTAAATCAAGTATGACTCTTTCAAAATTTAACTAACAAGGAGATATGACGCCAGTTCAACAATTACAATCGAAGTGTCCAACCCGGATAAATCTGGGTTTGACACTTCGAACGGTCTCCTTATAAACTTAAATATAGCCTTTTCCACCTCCAATGTATAATCTACCTTATGGAGTTCATATGACGCCACTTCAACAATTACAATATGCCTTTGCAAGATTTTTGGAGATTGTGAGACCAAATGTTGATAATATAGAAGTATTGGAAGTGGCGGATAAACTTAAATCGTTTAAATTTCAAGAAGAATATGTTCAAAAATTTGCGGAGTTGGTTATGTGTTGTGAGCCTTTTGCAAATCTACCTCCCAATGATAAGGTATATTATGCCTTAGGCCTTATGCCCCGACATTTTGAACCGTTCAAAATGTCCTAGGAAGATCTGATCTTCTTACCGGTTCAAAATGTCCTGTAACATATATAGATTGCAAAAAATTGTTCATTCTCATTTGAGATCAAAAGTTGGCAATAGGAACGAATGCACTTTTTTGAGGATCTAGCGCACAGTTTTTTGTTTTTGAAATAATTCAAAATTGACGTGGCGAGTTCCGATGATTTTAGTGTCATTTTAAAGCTGGCAATCGTAACAATCCAACGACGCCAAGATCATGGCATATCTCTTTATGGTTGCTGAGATATTTGATAAAATGTGAAAAATGTCGATTTTTAGAATTTTTGTCCGAAAATCGACACTTTTCACATTTTATCAAATATCTCAGCAACCATAAAGAGATATGCCATGATCTTGGCATCGTTGGATTGTTACGATTGCCAGCTTTAAAATGACACAAAAATCATCGGAATTCGCCACGTCAATTTTGAATTATTTCAAAAACAAAAAACTGTGCGCTCGATCCTCAAAAAAGTGTGCCGTGCATTCGTTCCTATTGTCCAAAAGTTTGGTGTAAAGTTTAAATTTTAGTGGCTATTGTTTCGACATTTTTGGTGTGCATTTTATTCTATGGAAAG
>OZJO01025007.1:0-13655 GCA_900406225.1 Acrobeloides nanus | reverse complement strand
TTTTGTTGAGCTCATAGTTTAGCTGACTCATCCCTTCATGCTCTAAATGTTTAAATTATGAAAAATCATTTCATTCAAGGACCCGTCCACTCGGAAAAAACACTATGAAAAAGTTATAAGCCAGAAAGTTCGTGAAAAATGGAGCTTTTTTTGTTTTTATGGCACGTTCTGGATCGTTGTAGTTTTTGAGATAATTACGTTTGAAGTTGATGATTTTTGAAATTTGTGTATTACAACGAAAACATGAATGGAGTGAAAATTTGTCCTTGAATCAATAAAAGTTATGTATCAAAACTTTTTGGCAGTTTTCGTAAGCGGATGAAAAACAAAAATTTTTTTAATTTTCGCGTCAATACACAATTTTTATTGATTCAAGGACGAATTTTCAGCATAGATAAGAACAGGATGGAACGATCGTTCAAACAACACATGAGCGGGATGACAATTGTGCTTGTAATTTCCTTCATCGTCCCGTTTTTGTGTCCCGATCTTGTTCGTTCCATTATTGTGTATGCCGAATTTTCACTGCGTTCATGTTTTCGTTGTAATACACAGATTTTAAAAATCGTCAACCTCAAACGCAATTTCCTCAAAAACTACAACGATTTAGAAGTTACCGTAAAAACAAAAAATGCCCCATTTATCATGAACTTTCCGAATATATAATTTTTACATAGAGCTTTTTCCGAGTGGACTGGTCCTTTAAAGATTTTTGAAAATATATTTTTATTTTTCCGAGTCTTATTTTTACATATATTGTTTACTATTATTATAGCCAATGTCAAATCCAAATCCTGATGGAACAGCACCCACACCTGGTTTAACAGAAACTGGGCATATTTATGTCAATCGATTTGGTTGGTTTAAATATTTAAGTTATATAAGAACCGTGGTTGGTGTTATTACAGTAGTAGGTAAGAGAAATTAGAGTAGGGAAAACCGATAAAAATTGATCGATTTCGGTTGGCATGAAAATTTTTAATTTCTGGGAAAAAAGAAAATTTTGAGTAAAAGTATAACCCCTCTCCCAACCCCAAAATTTATGATTTTTCATCAAAAATAGTGCTTTTTTGAGCATTTTCAACATAAAAATGGCCATTTTCAAACAATTTCGCGCCTGTAGTGCTGCTTGTTAGTTAAAACTTCAAGAATTCAACAAAAAAATTTACAAAAAACAACGTAAGGGGGGACCAAAGCAATTTTTTGATTCTTGGGGAAAAATTGCAACACAGATAATAGGTAGAAGCCCTTGTGTTTTTGGGCCCCCGCGAAATTTTTTCTGGACACGTTACTATGAGAATTATGGAATGACCTAATACAGTCAAACTTTCGTTTTATGACACCCCCGTTTAATGGCAGCGACAACGCAGGGATGCTGGCGGAAAAATTTGGTATATATAGCAAGTCGATTTCTTTATATACTAAATTTTCCTGCAGGCATCCCTGCGTGGTCGTTATGTCCCCCGCCGGGTGTCATAAAACGGAAGTTTGACTGTATAGGATGTACAGTCAAACTTCCGTTTTATGACAAAACAATTTTTATAGTAATTTGGAGTGCTGCGTTAGATGGGATTTTTTCACTTAAAATACCAATTGGAATTTATATGCTAATCATGGGAATTCCGGTGTTCTTATTAGAATTTGGAAGAATTATTCGCATGTGCTGTGGGGTAAATGGGCCTTGCTGTCAAGTTTTCGCTTTGGTACTCAATTTTGACCGCTGGCAAAGAGGCCTCTTTTATGCGATTATTTGTATACCATGCTTTGTACCGGACGTTTCGTATGGATATTCTAGAGTTGCTGGTAAGAAGGATGCAAAAATTGATTAATTAATTTGTTCTTTTTAGGATTCATTCTCTTTATATGTGGTGTGCTTTATGTTGGAAAATGCTTCCAAAAGAAGAAAATTCCAACTTATATGGTTGATCCAAATGCTGCTCCGCCGACGCCGAATGGACCAAGCATCCAATAGCCGCACATAAAATTGTGATTTCTATTTGCCTTTTCGAAAAACACTGTGTACAATTTTTTAACGTTTCAGTTTATTTATTTTGACATATCAATTATTTACAGAAGTGTTGCTTGAAAAAGAATTATAACTTTTTTCACAGAGAGTTTTAAACAAAGTGCCATTTATTTAGCAAAGTGCGAAGTGGTGTCAACTGCACGCATAAGGTCAAGGGTTCAATTCCGCGCAGAGCCATTTCTTTTTGCAGTGTCCAAAATCGAAAAAACGTTATAGGTCAAACAAGGAATAGTCGCGAAGTGTCAGTCAGGGATTTTCAATAATTCGATACAAATTGATAGATAACATGATTATAAGACAAGCTGTGTAAAAAGTTCTTTCCCATACGAGGTATAAGATAAGTTTCAGAACATAAAAGTGCTTAAAAGAAATTAGTCACTATATGCAAAAAGTTAAGGACGAGGCTGGGATTCGAACCCAGACTATCAGAGTTAAAGGCGAAAGCGCTACCGAATGCGCCACTCGTGCTTCGAATCATCATCTTATAACTTCGCGACTATTCCTTGAAAGAGACAAAGTAATGCTTTTTTCATACTTTTGGAAACATTTGTCGAATCCTCGTGTTTAAGATGGATTTTGTGCCTCTTGCTACAGGGTGTTTCAAAAAAACCGCCATTTGGTCATTTTTTGGCGAAAATTTTTCAAAAATTTTTTTTTCCAAAATGACTCATTAGGGGTATTTTGATGCGAGAAATCGATTCTGCGCATCGAAAACCCTTGAAACGCCTCCCAGATCATGAAATATCCAATTTTCAAGTAGGAATTCCTACCGAAAATAACTGAAAAAATACGAAAAAAATCGGAAAAATCCTATTTTTGTCCTGAAAGCATCCATCTGGGGGTAATTTTATGCGAGGAATCGATTGCGCGCATTTTCTAAGCATGAAAAAATTATCTTGCCCATGACCCAGGGAATTGAGTTGGTATATTGACTCGAAAATCGAAAAATTTTCTTTTCTCGCTCGTACACCAACTTTATTCCCTGAATCAGGGTCAAGATAATTTTTTCATGCTTAGAAAATGTGCGCAATCGATTCCCAGCATATGGTTTATTTTCTGTGATGATGTTTCGTATATTGAAAAGATATTATGTATTTTTATAACAATTATTTATATTATATTTTTAATAAATATTTTTTTTATCAATATCTGTGCATTTTTATTGCTTGAATACAAAATTATAGAGCAGTGGATGGATCAAGGGCCATAGGGACTGTCCAGATATTACATTATCAATTTTTTCGGATTTTTTATCCCCTCCCACGTTATCAAAAATGCACTAGCGTGATCAACTTTTGTGGAGAGGGCTGACCCCCCCCCCACATGATAACGTAATATTTGGATGGCCCCATAGCTCACAAGGGAACCGCAAGTTCTGCCACTCTCTGATTCAAAAATTACTTATACCATATTGTAGAGCACTTCTAATCTCATGTTTTTCTTAGTGGACTTGTACTCTAAAACCGATTCACCCAACGATTTTGCGACCTTGAAACTTTTATATAGAATCGAACCTAATGTAAATAATACAGGGTATCCCCAAAAAAGTGAAATCTTCGTGAATTTTTCATGAATTTTTGACCCGAAAATTTGTTTCTAAAGATGACCCCATATAGGGGTAATTTGATACGGAAAATCGATTGCGTGAACTCCTGAAGTGTGAAAATGCTTCCTTGACCCTGATTCAGGGTGACGTGTTGAAGCGAAAATGAAAAAAATTCGGATTTTGACCGGATATCCGATTACCTAGGGGTTTTCTATGCGAGAAATCGATCGCGCGTGTTTTCAAAACGTGAAAATGATTCCTTGCCCCTGATTCATGGAAGCAATCGATTTTTCGCATAGAAAACCCCTAGGTAGTCGGATATCCTGTCAAAATCCGATTTTTTTTCATTTTTGCATCAATATGCTACTCGGAATCAGAATAAGGAAGCGTCTTCACACTTCAGGAGTGCGCGCCATCGATTCTCCGCATCAAATTACTTCTAAACGGGTCATTTTTAGAAAAAAATTTTCAAGTCCAAAGTTCATGAAAAAATCACGAAAATTCCACTTTTTTGGGATACCCTGTAATTTATTAATGAATTAAACCAATACAATAATTAATAATAATGTAATAACAATAACATACATGGTTTTTGGAGCATTTCGTTGACCAAAATTGCCCTTTAAAAAATATTAATTTTAGAATATAAAGCTTAAAGCATACTTCACATGTTCCTGTTTTAGTAACACAATGAAAACCATCACAGCAATCATTGTTATCTGCACACGAGTCGCCTTCTTGTGAACAGTCATCCTATATTTTCAATTTAAAACATTATTTAAAAAAAACATATACCGAATAGACACCAGATATGCATGGACCACTGCAACGGTATCCATGTTCTGGTTAAGGGATCTTACCTGCTCTATGATTCAAATTTTTCTTTTTTCAAATTAAGAATCAATTTTTTAGCTCAAATTTAAATTTTAAAAATTGAACAAAATAGAGCAAATTGTTCATTTTTAAAATTAATTTAAAAAATCGAGAAATATAACGGGATCATTGTAAGCAAACACATACCAAACAATAGAAATTATAACAAATGTTGCTGCAACAATCGCTATTATATGTACATTGTGAAGCACTTGGAAGACAGTCCTAAAATGTTTAATCACCATGGCCAAAAAGCCCCCGAGAACAAAAAATCAGCATGACTCAAAAAAGTGGCTTTTTTGACATTTTGGGACCCGGAAATTTATTTTTCTAAAAATGGCCATTATAGGGGTAATTTTATGCGGGGAATCGATTGCGCGTGTTACCGAACTCTGAAAATGTTTTCCTGACCCTGATTCAGGGAAAAATTGCATTTCCGAAGCGAAAATTGTCTTTTGTCGCATTTTTATCTGGAAATCACTATTCTAGGGGTAATTTTATGTGAAGAATCGATTGCACATGTTTTCGAAGCATAAAAACAATTTCCTGATGCAGAAAATGGCAATTGTATTTTAAACAACGTGCGAAACTCCGATAAATCTTCGCTTGAAAATCACCATTTTTAGTTAAACGAGAGATTTTCCTAAAATGCAAAAAAACAAATTCAAGTGAAGAAACAACAACAAAACAAACGAAAAACGGTGTTTGAAGTTAAAATTGTAATTTTCTGCATTAGGGAATCGTTTTTATGCTTCGAAAACATGTGCAATCGATTCCTCACATAAAATTACCCCTAGAATAGTGATATCCAGATAAAAATGCGACAAAAGACAATTTTCGCTTCGAAAATGCAATTTTTCCCTGAATCAGGGTCAGGGAAGCATTTTCAGGGTTCGGGAATGCGCGCAATCGATTACTCGCATAAAATTAGCCCTATAGGGGCCATTTTAGAATAATAAATTTCCGGGTCCCAAAATGTCAAAAAAGCCACTTTTTTGGGCGACCCTGTACATACCGAACATTTATTATCAATACAATAAGGACCCCCTTTTATACTTTTCGAATGCATCTCTGCGTGGTTGTATGGCGGGAAACAATCATGCGAATTTTGAATAACATTCAATTTGGATGACAATTCGAAAATCTCCAGAAATGTCCATTTTTTATATAAAAAACTATTAGTTTTGATAACCATAAAAAATTATGCCACAGAACTACATATAACAAAAAATCGAAAGCATCACTGGTGATGGATGTCCGTGACGGATGTCCTGTGATGGATGCCCGGTGATGAATGATCGTAAAAAACGGTGATGGTTGTCCTAGTGCCTGCTCCAAAAATTATACTTTTTGATTAAATAAATATAAAAATTTGGACCTTTTTAGTTAAAAATAAAAATTTTTGATTAAAAAGATGATATTCAAACATTTGTGTTATGATTCATCGGGGGGTTTGTTCCCTCAAAATTTTTATGGGCACCCCTCTAAATGGGGGGGGGGAGGTGTTATTACAGTGTGATGTAAAAATGAACGTATGGATTGTTTAACATGGTGGGGTAGGGGCGTCAATTAGAATTGACGCCAATAAAAAATAACATTTTTTTAAAATTTACAAAAACATAGCTACCTTACTATTTTTCGGCAATTAGTAAAAGTAGTACCGGTAGTATCGGTAGTACCGGTACTACCGATACTAATGGTACTACCGAGGGGGCAATTAGTAAAAGTAGTACCGGTACTATCGCTCGCTATCAAATATGCGAATTTTAGCAGAAAAAGCTGTTTAAAGCAAAAAATTTTTTATATTTTTAAAGGGGTAAATTTTATAGCAGGATCTCCGAGAAAAATTTTTCCTTTTATTATAAAACCATCACTTAGGGGTAATTTTGCATGGGGAATCGATTGCGCGCATTCCCGAGTCGTGAAAATGCATGCCAGATCTTGATTCAGGGAAGGGGTTGAGGGTATTGAAGCGAAAATAAAATTCGGTTTTTTACCGAGAAAACGTCGTTTCTAGAGTAATTTTAGGCGGGGAATCGATTGCGCGCATTCCCGAACCCTGAAAATGCATGCCTGACCCTGATTCAGAGAAGAGTAGGGGTATTGAAGCGAAAATCAAAGAAATTATGGTTTTATTCGGAAAATAGTCATTTTTCGAAAACAAAACAAAGAAATTCTAGTGTAATTTTGTATGATAAATCAGGATCAGGCATGCATTTTCAGGGCTCGGGAATACGTGCAATCGATTCTCCGCCTAAAATTACCCTAGAATGACATTTTCTCGATAAAAAACCGAGAAAATGTTTTTATTTTCGCTTCAATACCCTCAACCCCTTCCCTGAACCAGAGTCTGGCATACATTTTCACGACTCGGGAATGAGCGCAATCGATTCCCCATGCAAAATTATCCCTAAAAGTGATGTTTTTATTAAAAAAAAAGGAAAAAATTTTTTTCGGAGATCCTGCTATAAAATTCACCTCCTTTAAATATATAAAAAATTTTTGCTTTTAAACAGCTTTTTCTGCTAAAATTCGCATATTTGGTAGCGAGCGGCACTAGCAGTAGTACAGGTACTACTTTTACTAATTGCTCTACCGGTAGTATCGGTATCGGTAGTACCGGTACTACCGATACTACTTTTACTAATTGCCTATTTTTCATCTTTTGTCGGAATGGGACATTGAGCCAGAATTTTTTCCTAGTTAGGTCCTCCCCCAATTTTGGCGACTAAAAAACGTTACGACGTTACATGTTTTTTAAGTTTTCAAACGGCTTTGTGATAAGTGTATTGGTGAAAATCGAAAGTCTTAGCGATGAGGGGTCCAGATATGAACCCCATGCTCAGGTTTGGTTTAAAAAAGAGATCGGATAGGATAGACGGAGTAAAAAAAATAAGGCAAAAGAATAGTCAAGAAGAATATTTGGATAAACGGATATGAACGGTCTAATGAAATGGATTTTTAAACATTTTTGTTTTTGAGAAAAATGATACACAAGATACCTGGCAAACTAAATTAATACAAACAGCGCAGCAAATACCGCCACAACAATAATCATCATTATAACAAGATCCTTTATAGCATGGATATTCCGTGGTAGTTGAGAACTTTAGTGTTGGAGCTTTGGAGACTGTAGTAAGCATAGCTCCAGTTGTAGCTCCAGGTGTAGTAAGCATAGCTCCAGTTGTAGTAGCTCTAGGTGTAGTAAGCATAGCTCCAGTTGTAGTAGCTCCAGGTGTAGTAAGCCTAGCTCCAGATGTAGTAAGCATAGCTCCAGTTGTAGTAGCTCCAGGTGTAGTAAACATAGCTCCAGTTGTAGTAGCTCCAGGTGTAGTAAGCATAGCTCCAGGTGTAGTAAGCATAGCTCCAGTTGTAGTAGCTCCAGGTGTAGTAAACATAGCTCCATTTGTAGTAGCTCCAGGTGTAGTAACTATTAGGGTCGAGTTTTCATTTTTCTTTACCCTAATGCGCCCTCCAACAGATTTTGTTGCGATAAAAGCATAGAAAATTACAAATAATATATACTTGTTCATCATTTTTGTATGATTTGTTTATAAAACCATCCAAATTTTGAAATTATTTGATTGTTTGATAATCACGCTTTTTAATCTGGCGCCACTTTTCTTTAATCAGTCTACAAAATGGTGTAATTATCTGATAAGATTTTTGAGAATTTTTCGATTTTTTCAAAAATTTTCAAGTTTTTTATTTTCACAAAAATAGCCCTATATGGGGGTTTTCTATGCGGGGAATCGATTGCGCGCATTCCCGAAGCTTGAAAATGCTTCCTTGATCCTAATTCAGGGAAATGAGTGTTTTGTATTGAAGCGAAAATATGCAAATTTTGGATTTTTCTAAAATCATCGTTCTAAGGGTTATTTTATGCGAGAAATCGATTCAGCGCATCCTGAAGTGCTGTGGTAGAAACATAAGTTTTCAAGAACGATGGTCAAGGATGCATTTTGACGCTTTGGGGATGCGCTGAATCGATTTCTCGCATAAAATAACCCTTAGAACGATGATTTTAGAAAAATCCAAAATTTACATATTTTCGCTTCAATACAAACACTCATTTCCTTGAATCAGAATCAAGGAAGCATTTTCAAGATTCGGGAATGCGCGCAATCGATTCCCCACATAAAAATTATCCCCAGTAGGGTCTTTTTTAAAAATAGAAAAAAAAAGAAAAAATTTTTTGGGACCGGAAAATTTTTTAACTAAAAATGACTCATATAGGGGTGATCTTATGTGAGAAATCGATTGTGCGCATTCCCGAAGCATGAAACGCTTTCTTGACCCTGATTCAGGGAATGGAATTAGCATATTGACGCGAAAATCGAAAAAATTCTATTTTCTTCCTGAAAGCATCCATCTGAGGGTAATTTTATGCGGAGAATCGATTGCGCAAATTTCCTAAGCATGAAAAAATTACCTTTACCCTGATTCAGGGAATGGAGTTGGTATATTGACTCAAAATCGAAAAATTTTCTTTTCTCGCTCGTACACCAACTTCATTCCTTTAATAAGGGTCAAAATAATTTTTTCATACTTAGAAAATGTGCGCAATCGATTCCCCGCATATGGTTTATTTTCTGTGATGATGTTTCGTATATTGAAAAGATATTATGTATTTTTATAACAATTATTTATATTATATTTTTAATAAATATTTTTTTATCAATATCTGTGCATTTTTATTGCTTGAATACAAAATTATAGAGCAGTGGATAGTTCAAGGGCCATAGGAGCTATCCAAATATTATGTTACCAATTTTTACGGATTTTTTACCTCCCCCACGTTATCACAAATGCACTAGCGTGATCAACTTTTTGTGGAGAGGGTTGACCCCCCCCCCCAACATGATAATGTAATATCTGGATGGTCTCGTAGCTCACAAGGAAACCACAAGTTTTGCCACGCTCTGATTCAAAAATTTCTTATACCATATTGTAGAGCACTGTTAATCTCATGTCAATAGTGAAGGAATTATCATACAACAATTTAAACTGATCGTTTTAGATTGATCTAGAATAAATGTCCCTGAATCAATAAAAAGTCTATTTATTGAAACGAAAATATTGATCATTAGAAAATTCAAAATTTACTACCCCCTTTGTACGAGCGATAGCTCATTGAATTCCTTATGGTCACAGAAATTCAATGAGCTATCGTTCGTCCAAAACGGGTATGTAAATTTTCAGTTTTCTAATGACCGATATTCATTTTTTTATTTTCATCCCGAGACAATAGAAAGCCGACATGAAAATTGACCGATTCAACCCTTTCTCGTGACCAAAATAAAAAAATTCGTTCGGATTCATGTTCCCCATGTTGAAAAACCCCTGGTACAAAAAATCAGCCGATTTGGAGAACTTTTTGACAATTCGATTTTTTTACCCTAAGAGGGGACAAACAAAAAAGTGGAAAATGTTCGAAAATTTGTTTCGATTTTTTGACATGAATCACTTTCATATTGTCTCTGGATGAAAATTAAAAAAAGAATTATCGAAAACGGATTTATTTGAAAAAAGGTATGACCATTTTTTAGCGTAAAAAAAATTGGTCCACCCTGTATAACTTTTACATAAAATTTTTTTCTGAGTGGGCTTGTCCTCTAAAGCCGATCCACCAAACAATTTTGTGACCTTGAAACTTTTATATAGAATCGAACATCCTAATGTAAACAAGGTGTCCCAAAAAAGTGGAATCATCGTGATTTTTTCATGAATTTCGGACCCGAAAATTTGTTTCTAAAAATGACCTCCTATAGGGGTAATTTGATGCGGAGAATCGATTGCGTGAACTCCCAAATCGTGAAAACGCTTCTTTGACCCTGATTCAGGGTAGCATGTTGAAGAAATAATAATAAAAATTCGTATTTTGACCGGATATCCGACTACCTAGGTGTTTTCTATGCGAGAAATCGATTGCGCGTGTTTTCGAAACGTGAAAATGATTCCTTGCTCCTGATTCATGGAAGCAATCGATTTTTCGCATAGAAAAACCCTAGGTAGTCGGATATCCTGTCAAAAAATTTTTTTCATTTTCGCATCAATACGTTACCCTGAATCAGGGTAAGGAAGCATTTTCATACTTCAGGAGTGCGCGCAATCAATTCCCCGTATCAAATTACCCCTAAACGGGTCATTTTTAGAAAAAAAATTCAGGTCCAAAATTCATGAAAAAATCACGAAAATTCTACAGAGTTGTGCAAGAAAATCGCACTTTTTTTGCGAATTTTCGAATTTTTTCATGGAAGACAACTTTCTGGGGAAGACAATTTTTTGGGTGATGATTCCTTGTGAGTCTGGAAATAGGGGGTACTCCCGTAAAAAATTGAAAAAAATCAAAATGTCAAAGGTCAAAATATTTTTCTGATGCGTGCAGTCGATTTCCCGCATAAAAATTATCCTAGAAAGTTGTTTTCCATGAAAAAATTCGAAAAATTGCAAAAGTGCGGTTTTTTGCGCCAAAAATTGAAAAAAATCGAAAAAAGTCGAAAAAATTGAAAAAAAATCGAATAAAATATATAAAAATTGGAAAAAATCGAAAAAAATTGGAAAAAAATTGAAAAAAATCGAAAAAATCGCAAAAGTGCGGTTTTTTTGCGCCACCCTGTACTTTTTTGGGACACCCTGTAATTTATTAATGAATTAAACCAATACAATAATTAATAATAATGTAATAACAGTAACCGACATGGTTTTTGAAGCACTTCGTTGACCAAAATTGCTCTTTAAAAAAATATTAATTCTAGAATATAAAGCTTAAATCATACTTCACATAATCCTGTTTGAGTAACACAATGAAGACCATTACAGCAATCATTGTTATTAGTACACATGTCGTCTACTTGTGCACAGCCCTATATTTTCCAATTTAAAAAATTATTTTTAAAAAAACATATACCGAACAGACAGCATGGTTGCATTGATTACTGCAACAATCATCACCTGTAGAGCAAGTCTCACCTATTGGCGTACAACCAGGTGCTGGGGTGATGGTTGTCACGTTACTCTTAAACACGATGATTATAAGGCAGTTTAACAAAGCATACCGAACAATGGCCGTTGACACAGTTATTACTGCAACAACTTGAATTAGACACGCATCTCATTTCAGAACTATAGCAAGCCTAAATAAGACTTGTTTAACAAATTCTAACAAAAAATAGACAAAAATTCCAAATTTTTATCTCCTAAAAAATCCCATGATGGGGGCTAACGAATGAGCTATCGGGCGACGGAATTGGAATTAAACTCGATTTTTGGCAAATTTGCATGAAAATCAGAACTACGATGTTAGATCAAAATATCAATTTTAAGGAATCTTACATAAGTCCAAACCAAAAAATTCTTTCGGATTCGTGTTCGTCGTGTCAAAAAACCCCCGAGTACAAAAATTCAGCTAAATTGAAGTCATTTTTGATAGGGTAAAATGCCCTGATTTTATGTGGATCTTACAGTAGTCCCAATTAAAAAATTCCTTTGGATTCGTAATCGCCATGGCCAAAAATTCCCGAGAATAAAAACTCAGCAATTTTGGGCACAAACTATAGAAAAAATACTGGGATAGAAACTCGAAAAACGCAATTTTTCGTATTGTTGAGCTAAAAAATCGAAGTCTTTTTCATTAAATTTGTTTTCTAAAACCGCCTGACGGGGGCAATCAATGAGTACTCGAGCGAAGGAATTGGAATTAAACTCGATTTTTGGCGAATTTTCAAATGTTCGAAGTAAATTATTGAACACCCTGTAAATTATATACCGTAAAACTTCTAATAGAGTCCCATGGGGCTCTATTAGAAGGTGTTAAAGGGAGGTGCAAATCGAGGCCGGATCTCGAAAATTTTTTTCTCAAAATTGGCTTGATTTTTGGTACTCGGGGGTTTTCGGGCACGAGAAATCAATTGGCGCAAGTCCCTAGTTCCAAAAAAATTTTCATGACCTCCTATCGGGGGCAGTGGTGAAAACATGTAACATGTTTTTGAAAACATATTACATGTTTTCACCACTAGGGGGTCATGAAAATTTTTTTGAAACGTGGGACTTGTTCCAATCGATTTCTCGTACCCGAAAACCCCCGAGTACCAAAAATCAGCCAATTTTAAGAAAAAAATTTTTTTAGATCCGGACTCGATCTGCACTTTAAAAAGCTCCGTATCTATGGCGCAGTGGTTGTTCTCGCGTTTCATTTGAAAGGCAAAAATTCGATATTTTCAAGGAAACAAAGTGATGCCAAGCGGTCCAAAGCGCGCGCATCATTTTCATTGACCCCGATTGTCGCAGGTTCGGGTCCACCTGGTGGCGATTTCTTGTTACAATCGATAAAAAGTTGAGCATACGGGTATTTTTATGCGAGAAACATGATGGTGATATCATTTTTTCATAGAAACTCTAAGAAATTATACATAATGCCAAAAATGAAAAAGTTTTTGAAAAATTCAATTTTCTTACAATTTATAAACTTTCAAAACCACAAGTAGCCGCTATTTGAAAAATGGGTTTTTCGTTTTGGAAAAGTTTTATTTTGACTTAAAAGTATACAACCTTTCACATGTTTAAGGTAAACATGTTTATAGATTTGTCCTACAAGACCAGGAAGTGTCAATAGACAACTTGGCCGAAGCTTTTTTTCAGGCAACATAAGTTGTGGCTGCTTTCAGGATAATTGATAGCGAGGAAATAGGTGAGGAGTGATCAACTGAATAAGCACGTAACAATTGGATATAGGTTGATCGAGAAAATTAAAAGAAAAAATGTCGAAAATTCGCATAAACATTTGTTATACTCCATTTCTCGCTGAAAATTTCAAAAAGTTAGCGCTTCATAGCGCAGTGAAATTGGTCATTTAGGCACTAACTCAATAGTTCGACACTAAGGGCTGCCACTAATTCGTTCGGAAATTTTTGACTTCACTAATTTATCACTAATTCCGTTCGGACGCGTTCAGAAACGTTCTGACGCGTTCGGAAACGTTCATACGCGTTCGGAATTGTTCGAACGAGCGCCCGAACGCATCCGAACGTTTCTGAACGCGTCCGAACGTTTCAGAACGCGTCCGAACGCCTATTAGTGATGTTTCAGAACGCGTCCGAACGCCTATTAGTGATGTTTCAGAACGCGTCCGAACGCCTATTAGTGATGTTTCCGAACGCGTCCGAACGCAATTAGTGAAGTTATTAGTGAACTAAAGTCCATTCGGGAGCC
>OZJO01025006.1:0-15978 GCA_900406225.1 Acrobeloides nanus | reverse complement strand
ATTTTTGCTTTGAAATGACTTTTAAAAACTTTCCCATGCATTAATCTCACTTTATAAATTCAACTTGATACGCGCATTCAGGCGTTTAACACTAGTACCAGGGGCCTTCGAATGGTCGAGAAATTGTCTCTTAAAAGTTTTGCTATTACAGTGGATAACGAAGGACTCCGTCCGGTCTTGCAAGTTAAGCAACGTTGAGACCGCCAGGTTCGATCCCCATAAGGGTCAAACTTTTGATTTTCAGAAATTTTTTAAGGGGGGAGGTATCAAACTTTTTTTCTAAAAAATCATAAAGGGGGACCCTTATGTTTTTTCGGGCCTTCGGCAAGTAAGGGGGGGGGGGTACCGGTACTCCCCCCCTCTCCCCTGTGGCTACGCCACTGCTTTTACCCCTAGAGGGATCATTTCCAGAAAAAATTTTCGAAAAAATGTTCACGTGGTTGGCCCCCTTTGTGTAGTAGCTCCGATTTTTTATCCATTTTCTGTGCATTTTCCAACTTCCGGTACCGACTTCCTGAGATCATCAACTGGCCCCTGTAGGTCTTAAAGTTGCTTAACTTGTCAAGTTGGACGTGTATCCTTCTTATTCACTGCGCTATCAAAGCTTTTAAATCTGGTGCGGAACCATATTTTGTGTATCGAAACGAAATTTTGAAAGAAATTTTAGTTCGAAAGCTGCCATTTCCCAAAAAGATCTCAAGTTTATAATCTGTATAAATCGGAAGTTCTCCAAAATTTGAAGAAGTTTCAAGAAATTTTTAGTACAGCAGAAGAGGAGGATATAAATGAAGATTGTCCAGAAATTGAAGAAGCAAATCGAAATTTGTTGATAGACTTTTTGGAGAATCGTTTGAAATATGTGGATATTACATCTGCTAAATATTGGGTCCCTCATCATTTTATGGAGTTTGTCACGGTAAGTATGGTATGGGTTAGAGATGCACAAATTACAAAGAGTGACCATCCTTGTCATCGGCCAGAAATATGCGAATGTTGAGCACGATAATATTTTGTTCATTGTGACAAAGGAGACAAATTGTCTCGGGATGACAAATTTGTCACTATGAACCATTTATATTCGTGTTCAAGATGCTGATAGGGAGTGATCCCGCCCGATCTGGCAAGTTAAGCAACGTTGGATCCGCCAGATTAGATCCCGCTAGAGTCAAAACTGTTGAATTTCGGAAAAATTTTTTGCAAAATAAGACAAACTTTTGTTGCTTTATTATGTCAAAAATGTTTTTTCAAAAAGTTGGATATTCAAAAGTTTACAAAAGTTTCGACCCTATTGGGGATCGAACTTGACATCTAGCGATTTTCACTATACCCAAAGTGGAGTATAGTGATTTTTACTATACCCCACTTTGGGTATAATGAAAATCACTATACCACACTTTTAGTATGATTACTTTCACTATACCACACTTTTCTTATCGGATAGCCAGGATCGGCTACAACATATATATCGCGTTGCCAGACGTTTTTTTACAAACATTACAAAAAAATTTGGTTACAATAGACGATGCAAATTTTTTAGTGACGTTGAAAATAATTAGATTGAAAAAATTAAAATTATGATTTTTTTGCAAATATTTTTATTTTACAATGTTAAAATTAAAAAATATGAACATTAATGTTATTTTTATTACTCAACGTTCGTTTGATTTTGATATTTTTCGGATGATGAGATTTTCTTTTCGATGTCAGGAATTTGACACAAAAGAGAATACATTTCAATACATGAAGCATGAAAAATTTCTGCTAGACGTTACAATTTTTCAGTTGACGTACAACAGCCTAGTTGACGTTACATTTGTAACGTAAGCGTTACAATCTGGCAACCCAATTTTTTAGACCTGGTGTCATTCTCTAGCCCCAAAAATTTTCAAACGGTGGAGCGTCATGAAAAATGGAGATTTTCAATCAATCGTCAATGCTTTGAGCCGACACCCTAACTTAGCCAGAATAGACGAACCACTTATATACGGCCAAACTTTAGTTTTTAAAAATTCGCATAATCCTGATGCTCAGCTTCATATTTATGTTGAAAGGGTATGTCATAACAATGTCTTTTTTATGTAAAAATTTATTTTTAGCCACTCTATATATGGATCGCTGGTGTTATGATGGGTTGTTGACAAGCATATAGATTGATCGATGGGGCAAATTTTTGACTATAGGGTCAGTATACTAATCTTTGGGTGGAGAGGGAATAATAATTTTGCTCCTATGGTCTAAACCCTCCATCTCCAATAATAGGATAGGATAGTGTTAGCTTAAAACACTGTTAGAATAATGTATAATCTGTTGTATATATTTGTGTATAATTTATTTAATAATAAAAATTATGTTAAAGGGGGAGTTCAACCCATCGGGTACTTTTTTTGTAACATTTTTGAAGCCTAAGAGTATAGATATGCCTAAGAGCCTAATTTAAGAGCCTAAATCTAAGAGCCTAAGCCTAGAAGCCTAATTTTACAAAAAAGTAAAAATGTTGCAAAAAAGTATCCGATGTTACACCGAAAAAATGTTACAAAAAAAGTAAAAAATGTTACATGAAAAAGGATTTTCGTTATTAAAAACCAGCTAGAACAGTTGAAAAACTCATTATTTTAAAAATAAAATAGGAGTCGTTGTACTAGGTGTTTTTACGAAAATGGCTTTTATATAATCCCAATAAACTCGTATTTGAACTATCAGTGCTGCCAATTGATCGCTTGTTCTCCACATTACACGTCTCGAATAGCACTCATATAATAGCACGATTACTCTCTGTAGTGGAGTAATATAACATCTTCCATCCGCACCTTGACAGACTATCGTAAAGAGTATGTATAGAATTAGTGAACCCAAGAACATTATTACGGTAATAGAATTTTGGAGAAGGAAATACATTTCTCGGACCAGTTTTGAAGCAGTCCATCCATCGGCAAAAGACTAAAAAAACTAGATGGAAAAAAGATTGATGAATTCAATTACCTTGAAATACATGGCCAATTTAATAGCGGTACATGTATCAATAACAATGGAAATCATAATCGTTATATACTCTGAATAGCCGGAAATAAAAAAATATGGTAAAACAATTGGAACTCCGTATTCTATTGAGAGATAGACGTTCAAATACGAATAAAAATGCTAAAATTCATTAGGCTAGAACTTTTAGAGCAAATCTAATATACTCGAGTTGTGTCATATGGACCAGAAAAAATCCATATAGGCAAGCATCCGACAATCGTCAACATAATGACACCCAATGAAAGTATTATCATACGGGGGTTTTCGGCATGAGAAATCGATTGGCGCAGGTCCCGAGTTCCAAAAAAATTTTTTGACCCCCTATCGGGGTACCCCATGTTAAAACATTTTTTTGTAGAGGGTCATGAAAATTTTTTTGGACCTCGGGACTTACTCCAATCAATTTCTGTTGTTACAAAACCGAGTATAACTTTTTTTCTAAGAAAAATTGCTATAGACATATATTTATAAAAACTGTAGCTCGCTACTCGAAAATGTGGTCGATGAAGTCGAAAACCTGTCAAAAACTCGACTTATGATTTTTTGAAAATTTGTCAAAAATGAAGGTTTTAGCTTAATCTTATTTTCGAAATTCCGCGATTTTTCCGAGAAAAATTTTTTTTCCTCCAAAGGAAAAGTTGCTATTTAGACCTTAAACAACAACTTGTAGGGCTAGATTTTTGAGTTTAAGACTTTTGAAAATCGACCTGATGTGTGTTGCTATGTAATTTTCGCCACATAATTTTCGCTACGTAACTTTCGCCACTTTCGTGTCAATATACGTATTTATTGCAAATCAGGTAACTCAATTAGTCTGAAATTAAATATGTATTGACACGAAAGTGGCAAAAGTTACGTAACGAAAGTTATCGTGGCGAAAGTTAGCGTGGTGAAAGTTAGCGTGGCGAGATTCGTGACGAGAGTTATAGTGCCCAAATTAGATTATTAGCAATACTAAAATTAGGTTGATAAATAAGTTTTAAGACTCCCATTCAGCATTGTGTCGGAAAAGAGACACGGAACCGGAATAGCTATGGCCGGAATCGAACGGAACCGAAACAAAGAAAATTTTCAAAATTTAACGGAACTGAAGCAACTGTTCCGGCACTGTCTTGCTCCCATTCAAAAATCGCCTTTTTCAAATGATTCGATCGGAAATTTTTCCAATTTATAGAAGAGTATTTAGAGTTTATTTTTCCATTTAACAGTAAAATATAAAAGTAACACGATGATATTCATAAACTGTTGAAGTTCGAGCTGGGTCAATTTTTTCAGAATTTTTCGATGCGTGCAATCGATTTCTCGCACAAAATTACCCCTAAAAATGATTTTGTTGGGGTTAAAACTTATAGCCCCTAATTTTGACGCATTTTTTTCAATTTTTTGACCCCCGAAAAATTTTTTCAGAATTTTTCGATGCGCGCAATCGATTTCTCGCATAAAATTACCCCTAGAAGAGATGTTTTTTGAAAAATAAGAGATAAAAATTTTTTTTCGGAGATTAGGCCATAAATTGCACACCCCCTTTAATATGATTTTAAAATTGTGGCAATGTTTACCCTTTTGTTTCAACAACAGATTGTTGAACACCAGGAGCTTCATCGTGTTGAAGGGCAACACCCCTATCATTAGGGTTGCATAAACGCCACCTTTTTTGTACCATTTTTTAACTAATGCCACCTTTTTGCTATCAAGTTTTTGTCATTTGTAAAGAAAATCCTTTAAAAGCCACCTTTATGGATAAGAATTGCCACCTTTTTTAAAAAGTCACTATGCATCCCTACCTATCATGCTCTTTGAGAGTAAGATCACTGTCCAAGCGCTTGAGACGATGACGACGTCCGAAAAGTCTCATATCATTTTCATGGCGCCTAGCACGACTCCTAAAAAGCATCAACATTAAAAAGTTAAGAGCATAGGTACTTACATGACCCCTGTCATTGGTGCAAAAGATTTGCGTAAGTAAGCTTGCTCAACGTCTTTATTGGGATCATTATCCGCTTGGCGTATTGCACGATCTCTAACAAAATTTTTTACATATTTAACACGTTTTTAAACAATTTTTAGGGGCTATAGGAACTTTCACAACGAAAAAAGCGGAACTTCCACAACGGTCGATTTTCCAGTGAAAAAAAGTAGAAGTTCCGCATGTTGTTTTGAACCCCGTTATGGAAGTTCCGTTGTGGAAATTCCATTGAGGAAGTTCCTAGAGCCTTTTTAGGTATATGGCACAAATCTTTTGCTTGATACAAATATAAAATGTAGCTGGACATAAATATAGGCATATTTTCTCGGACTTTTCTTTAACTTTCTATTAATATACACACTTGAAGCTTTTTTTAGTGACAATTTTCGCTTCAAAAACCCAATTTTTCCCTGAATCAGGGTCAAGGAAGCATTTTCAAGCTTCGAGGATGCGCGCAATCGATTTTTCGCATAAAATAATCTCTAGAAAAGTCATTTTTGCACAAATTCAAAAAATTTTTTTCGGAGGTGCTTCTGCAAAGTCTACCTCCCCCCTTTAAAGGGTGGCCCGCTTATCGAGCGTTCACTGCATATCTTCATTATATAGGTTCATTGGGATTTTTGACCGAACATAAGGATGGCCGAAGGGGAAAATCCGGCCCTTATGTCAGAATAGGGGAGAGGTGCAAACCGTNCATTGGGATTTTTGACCGAACATAAGGATGGCCGAAGGGGAAAATCCGGCCCTTATGTCAGAATAGGGGAGAGGTGCAAACCGTGAGGCAAAAAAACTAACATTCCTTTCGATGCAACATGAGGAAAATGTTATTTTTTTTTATTAAAATATTCATAGCCTAAAGAAACTTACACTATTAAAGTCTTAGTCCCATCTAATGGATGATCAATACTTTTTATCGGACTTGGAATTGTATCCGGTGATGCTTGTGCAACAATAAGAAAAGCCGATAGCACAATAACAACAAAAGTAAAAACTAATGCCGATCGTTGCCACATCGTTAGATTCATACGTAAACGAAATTATCTCTAACTATTTATTTTCGAATATAAATTTAATAACAAACAAATCAGAATCGGAATGAAACCTTTTTCTAAATTATACCTCAAGATGTTATTTATTTGCAAAAACAAGATCAAATTTTGGCCTCCAAATTTGGTCTTCAAAAACTTGTTATGGGTGTCTTGGAACTTGTTTACTAACTTAAGATGTTTTGATCATAATTTTAACAACTTGAAAACAGTCTTTTATCAAAGAGTAGTTTATTATTACCATATCACAAATAAAAAATATGTACAATATATAAAAANGGTGATCCTTACAGAGACCGTGTCTTAAACTACACGGGGAAAAAAGTGAACTTTAGCGATTTTTGCGCGAATTTTCAAATTTTTTCAACTTTTTAATTTTCACCAAAATAACCCTATAGGAGTTTTTTCTTTTTTTGTTTTTATCCTTGCAGAGGTGAAAGAAAAAAAGAAAAAGACGTTTTTTTCTTCCACCATTAACCAATTTTTTCATTAAAAAATGATATTTTTTCCCAAAAAATGCGATTTTTAGGACAAAAATCCCATTTTTAGTCATTTTATCAAACAAAATCCAGTTTTTAATAAAAAATAATTAAATTATTAATATTTGCTGATTTTTGCACTTAAAATCTGATTTTGGAAGCTTGAATTGATGATTTTTGAAAAAAATCTGGCAGCCTTGGTTTTCAAGATTCGGTAATGCGCGTTTCGGTAATACACAGTCGATTCTTCGTATAGAAAACCCCATATAGTGTTATTTTGGTGAAAATTAAAATATGAAAAAATTGCGCAAAAATCCACTTTGTTTGCCCCTCCCCCTCGTACATTGCCGCGGTTCCAACATATGGAGGCATATCCGATTTATCATCAGCTTCTAGACTTGAATGATGTCTTCCTACCTCTTTAGGGCTTATTCCCACTTCTGAATAAGAAGGAGATCCAAAAGTGTTACGAGCAATTCTGCCATGGATACTAAAATTGTGTAATCATAAATGATCTTTTGTTATCTTTTTCTATTCAGCTAAGGGCAATGAATTTAAATTTTATGTTATGAAATATTCTATTGTATTATTTTATTTTTCAATCAGTATACGATGTGTAAAATTTTCATTATACTATGTTTTGATGTTTTATGTTGTTCATTGTTTATTTCAATGTTGTCCATTCGTAAATTAATTAATTTAATAATCAGTTTTGTTCTACCTTGCAGTACTATCCAATGATCTACTGCCTTCTGCACTTGAAAGAGGTCTACCTACTTCTTTGGCATTTATGGGCACTTCTATAAGAGAACCATGAGTGTCACGAGCTAATCTTACACTACAAAATTTTGATATGCCGTTATTTAGTATTTAAAATCTTACGGAATACCCATAGGGACCATAGCCCCTTGAGTAGATTTAGAATCGAGGTTTATACCACTATTTTTTAATTCCGCATTGTCCATATCAATAAGATCTTTTGGTATTGGGGATCTTTTGTATATTCTAAAACATTTGCTTTTTAAAGGAGGGCAGGGAAAAGCAGGAAAAAGAGGAAGATGTGGGAGAGAAATGATAATGACAGGGGCAGGACAGAAGGACAAAAACAAGGGGAATAGAAAAGAAATGGGGGTACCCTCACAGTAGTCGAGGTGAAGGTACCCTCCCCCATAGTAAAAAGGAGGGGCAATTAATAGCAAATGAAGGAGGGAAAGAAGTATTGAACACTCTAATCTTGTACTTACTGAAATTCTCTCTTCTTTCTATATGGAAGTATAATATCATTTAAATAATTAGACTTCAAAGCATAGCCTATAAGCTCTTGCCTTTTCTCTCTCAACGTTTTATCATCACCTTGTTTTGCAATCCTTCCATCTAACTTCTCTACTTCTTCATCCGTTTCAAGAGCACTTGGCAGCTTGGATTCATCAATGCTTCTTCTTTTTCTTTTATTATCTCTAAAATTTGACAAGAATTTTGATTTGATCATAATTTTTCTTACTTTAATAAGTCTTTTTGGCCTAGTTGAGTGGCACCATTTTGTAAGCCACTTGATTGAGAACCAATTGAGCCACCAATATCTTCGCCATGTTGTGCTTCGCGCTTATCTTTCATCTTTTTGTTTTGAGTATCTCTAAAATATGCTTGTGAGGTTTATTTTAACATCCAGAAATATCCACACCATTCAGTAAGACATACAAAAGGGACTTGGGATTCAAGGAGATGGAATCCTGTTTGCCTTGTCCCATTTGGTTTATCACTGACTCAGTTTATCCCAGGACCAAAGCGCAAAAACTGGGCACAGGAATCGGTGTCATTGAATGCGGTATTTAGCGCGTTTCCTTTTAATCGAATTTAGACTCAAGTCCTAGGCTCTAGCAAAATTGCAAACGCAAAAAAGTTACAAAAGTGCAAAATTGGAAACGCAAAAATTTCTTCGTTGTCTGGCTTTCTGTCTAACTTATCAAAGAGAAAAAACTTTGTGAAAAGACCCTTTTGCTGATTCGGGTTCAGCAAAAGAGTCTTTTCACTAAGTTTTTTCTTTGATAAACGACAGAAAGCCAGACAACGAAGAAATTTTTGCGTTTGCAATTTTGCTAGAGCCAAGTCCTAATGTCAGTCTTTTCCGATCCCTCACTAGTAATCCTAATAAACTTAAAAGTCTTTATAACCAGTACTGTAAAAGTTTATTCTAAAACTCACATATTTAAATCTTGTGGATTTTGAATACTGTTCTTGCCAATAACTGGACTATCATTAATTTGACTATAGACATGACTGAATACGAAAATTAGAGAAAAAATCACTAAAACCCCTTTCATTTTGAACATTCGCAATAAGTTAGAATCACCCTTGTTCTGACGTAATTATATAAGACTAATATAAAAGTTCAAGTCACGGCTGAAGATTCTTGTAAATATGTTTGTTGTTTGTTTTGAATTAAAAAATTTGTGTCAAAATGTTGTACTGTTTAAAAACATATTAAGAAATAAAAATATGCACATTTAATTTAAAGGACCAGTCCGAGCGGAAAAAAGTTGCCATGTTTTGTTGATATTCGAAAAGTTCGTAAAAAAAGGAGCATTTTTGGCTCTTAGGATAAATTCTAAATCATTGTTGTTTTCGAGATAATTGCATGTGAAGTTTACGATTTGAAATTTTGTGTATTACAACGAAAACATGTATCTGAAAGTTTCTACGATAATTTTTAACTTGCGTCAATTAAAAGTTGTTTATTGAAGCAACAATTCAAAATTATAGCAATAGGAACGAATACACCGCACACTTTTTTGAGGATCGAGCGCACAGTTTTTTGTTTTTGAAATAATTCAAAATTGACGTGGCGAATTCCGATGATTTTGGTGTCATTTTAAAGCTGGCAATCGTAGCAATCCAATGACACCAAGATCATGTCATATCTCTTTATGGTTGCTGAGATATTTGATAAAATGTGAAAATGTCGATTTTTTAGAATTTTTGTCCGAAAATCGACATTTTCACATTTTATCAAATATCTCAGCAACCATAACGAGATATGCCATGATCTTGGCCTCGTTGGATTGCTACGATTGGCAGCTTTAAAATGACACCAAAATCATCGGAATTCGCCACGTCAATTTTGAATTATTTCAAAAATAAAAAACTGTGCGCTCGATCCTCAAAAAAGTGTGCGGTGCATTCGTTCCTATTGCCAAAATTATCTGATTATTCGCTTTAATAAACAACTGTTAATTGATGCAAGTTAAAAATTATCGTCGAAACATTCAGGTACATGTTTTCGTTGTAATACGCAAAATTTCAAATCGCTAACTTCACACACAATTATCTCGAAAACGACAACATTTCATTGTTTACCATAAAAACAAAAAATGTTCCATTTTTTGTGAACTTTCAGAATAACAACAACAAATGGCAACTTTTTCCGCCCGGACTGGTCCTTTAATATAAATTGCAAAATTAATATATCGCTACATAAATAATATCTCCGCAACTTTGTGCTTGCCATTAAATAAAAGCAGCTGCATTTTTCTTCATTTAGCATACTTAAAACTTTATTATAAATTTTGCTTTTTCTTTTTGAACCTCATTTTTGCTTTTTGACCTCATTTTACATTCTCTAACGATGGCAAACAATTCTCTTACTTGGGATATGATTCATCATCCAAGATTGATATCAATCTATAGCTATTTTCATAACATTACCTTTGTTTTAACAACAATTCTTATGGCATTTTCCATTTTTGTAATCCTCAAAAAGTCAACTCCTGCAATGTCTTACTATAAATATATCCTTGTTAATATGATGGCTTGGGTATACATTCTCGATTTATTTTACTTTTTATGGAAGCCTATCAACTTATTTCCTTATTATATGGTTTACTCTAATGGGCTTTTCCAATATTTGCCTAGGGAAGCGTTAATTTATTTGAATTATTTATTCGGATTTATTGTTTATATGAACAATCACGCTGTCTCTTTGGCATTGAATTATAGGATTTTGCAATTATTTTTCGATACTAAATTTTATACTTGGATTAATAACGGGGTTTATTTCATGAGATATGCGATTATATCGTTTGTTGTAATAGGTCTATATTGGTCAAGTAAGTGAATTTTTGAAATTGGGCAAAAGTTTCCGGACCCGATCGGGACTCGAACCCTGACCTCCTTTTTTAGTTCCGTTCATAATTGCTTTGCCAATTAACCCATACAACCCGGAAGAAAATCTAAAAAATGTTATCTCCTCCGAGCCTATCATTGCACAATTACAGGGTGGGCCAATAAAAATGGCAATTTTGCCAAAAAGTGGGTCTTCTTATTTTGAACATAACTTTTGATGGACAAATCCATATGTGCTAGTTTTGGTGTCATTTGAAAGCTTAGATTCTCAGCTTTCAAATGACACCAAAACTAGCACATATGGATTTGTCCATCAAAAGTTATGCTCAAAATAAGAAGACCCACTTTTTGGCAAAATTGCCATTTTTATTGGCCCACCCTGTACTTATTCTTGAACCTACAATATCGGATGTGACATGCAAGATGGGTGCGAACCTTTAGAAACTCTGGTTAAAATCGATATAGTTTCTTTTTCTTCATTTGTTATCATCATGGCCGTAATAATCTTCATTTTATATTATAAAAAAGATCGAGAACTTTCTAAAACCCTAGCTTTTGAGCAAAGTTATAAGCTCAATCAAATGCTATTCCGAGCGCTTACTATACAACTTGTTATGATTGTATTTCTTTTCTTTATTCCTATAGCTTTTATTATTGTACTATGTTTCTTAAGATTTAATTATGCGAATTTTTATGCTCAATTGGCGTTATTTCCAATTTTACTATATCCGATTATTGATATTATCGTTTTGTTGTATTTTATCAAACCGTATAGGATCTATGTCAAGGGCTTGTTTTTAAAAATCGGTTATAAATTAGCCCTTGTGAAAATTAAGACTAGTGTTGCTGAACCGCTTGTTCAATTTACTGTTAATAGCTCCAAAGTCAATGTTCCCCCTCCTCTCATTCCAACCGGCCGAGAAGCGACGTAAACTTTTTTACGAAAAATTGGAAAAAATAATTTGCCATAATTTATATATATTCGGGAAATTCATGCAAAATGGAGCATTTTTTGTTTTTACAGTAAATTCTGAATCGTTATCGAGATAATTGCGTTTCAGTTGGCGATTTTTGGAATTGGTTTTGAATTTGAATTCCCGCCAAAATTGAAAATCAGGGTTTTGGCGGGAATTCAAATTCAAAATCAATTCCAAAAATCGCCAACTTCAAACGTGATTATCTCGACAACGGTAACGATTCAGAGTTTACTGTAAAAACAAAAAATGCTCCATTTTTCATGAATTTCCCGAATATATATAAATTATGGCAAATTATTTTTTTTCAATTTTTCGTAAAAAATTTTATGAATTGAAATTTTCGTAAAATACGAAGAAAAAAGTTCAGAATTAATTTCTTTCCTTTAGAAAAACACTAATATAAAAATAAATGCTTTTTCTTAAAAAATTTTACATTTTTCAACGTTTAAGTTTTTCGTAACTTTTTGGCCATCTCTATTTTTAACAATTTTTATCACTTATCGGAGATTGACATGTGGGATCCCTAGGAGAGGGGGTCATGCGGAAGGAGAAGGCGAGTGGGGGGAGGGGGAGAGTGTCCCACGGTTCTCCACTCAAAATAGCCCAAATAAAAAAAGTAATTAAATTTGTATTCCCTCCCCATCAAAAGTAGTCCAAAATCCTACTATTTCCCCTCGCTCAAGCTTAACCAAATTTGGATCCCCTTTTCACTTATGGTTGTAATAATTTTTTATGCTGATTTGGTATAAATTAATTAATTTTTTATATATCAATTTTGTATAACAATAAACAAAATTTAAGGAGTTAAGAAAGGTTTAAAGGCTCAATAATCGCACTCAATTTAATATTTTTTTGGAATTCGTTAAATTGTGATCATCGATACCAGACTATTGGAGAGTTCTTTCTTTCCATGTGTAAAAATATTTGGCGAACGTTCTATCATTGATTTCCTTCAGGAGAGAAACAAGACGTCATGAAAATTGGCCCAAAAAGTCGAATTTGAAGGTTGAACAAAATAACTTATTGTATCGATTTGTTTCTATGTTAATATTACTTTTGATTAAATGAATTAAATTCTTTATTTGAATGTAAAATTTGTATAAAAATGGGGTGGAAATTAGCCATATTAGTTGTTTTATGTTTTATAATGGTTTGTTGTGCCGGTGAAGATGGTATGAAAAAGTTAGATCAAGTGTAAGCGAAACTTTTTCTAACACTCGCCCACTTCCTACTCATACTCTCATTCTTCATCCCCTTGCCCTTATATATTTCTTGCAGGGCCGATTTTTGGAGGGGGTTGAACGTGAAAAAATGCATTCTTATTATGAATTTTTTAATGCCTATTTTTAACAAAATTTTGCCGTATCGGGAGGGCTTGAGCATACTTAGCGGCTCTAGGAACTTCCATAACGGAACTTCCGCAACGGAGTTAAAACGACATGCGGAACTTCCACAACGGTCGATTTTTTCCACTTTCCCGTGATCGAAAACAAAAAATTTCTTCATATTCAAGTTCCCCATATCAAAAAGTCCCTGGATACAAAAATTAACTGGAAAATTTTAAAATTCGATTTTTTTTAACCCCTTACAGTAAAATACTGTAAGGTGGGATCAAGGGGTTAAAAAAATCGAATTTTAAAATTTTTTCCAGTTGATTTTTTGTATCTAGAGGTTTCTTGATATGGGGAACTCGAATATGAAGGAATTTTTTGTTTTCGATCGTGGGAAAGTGGAAAAAATCAACCGTTTTGGAAGTTATGCATGTCTTTTAACCCCGTTGTGGAAGTTCCGTTGTGGAAATTCCATTGTGGAAGTTCCTAGAGCCCTTAGCTATCCTGTATACGACTCTAATTTCTTGCAATAATCTTTCTTTTTTATATTTCCTTTTTAAAATATTTAAATTTAGACCTAAAATTAAACGCTATAGTGCCGGACTTATGGGCATGCCCATGTATGATTTAGAAGGAGAATTTACTATTCGCCGTCCAAAAGGTCTAGTTCTTGGATTGGACTACCGACCTTGGGGTAAACTTTAAAATTTTTTCCTTTAATTAATACTAGAATTTAGGCTTTTATTGAAATAACATAACATTATTTGTGCAATAAAACATGTATATTATCATAATTTTATGCAAATTTTTAAATACAGGGTGCGTTTAAAGTTCCGGAACTCTTTTTATTTCGATATAATTAGTTGAATCTTTACCTGAAAATCATTCGTCTAGGGGTAATTTTATGCGAAGAATTGATTGCACGTATTTTCGAATCATAAAAAATTTTTATCTGAACCTGATTCAGGCAACTTTCTCTTCAATACATCACAAACTTCCATGCTTCAGGGTCTGGATTCCCTGACCCTTATTCAGTGTATGCATATGCGTATTGAACCAAAATTGCTTTATTTAGTGTCGAGGAAGTGTTTTCTTGCTTTGTCAATGCGCGCAATCGATTCCTCGCATAAAATTACCTCAAGAAAACGATTTTTCCAAAATATCTTCCCTGACTTCGAAGCATGGAAGTTTGTAATGTATTGAAAGAAAATTGCCTGAATCAGGAACAAATAAAAAATTTTATGATTCGAAAATGCGCGTAATCGATTCCTCGCATGAAATTACTTCCAAATGAATGATTTTCAGGTAAAGATTCAACTAATTATATCGAAATAGAAAGTGTTCCAGAACTTTAGACACACTCTTTAATTTTATGTTTATAGATTTTATGTTATAGATTCTATATTATAGATTTTAGGTTTTATAGATTCTTTGTGTAAACCAAGTATACAGGGTTCGCCAAAAGTTTGGAATATATGAAATTTGAACAGTTTGCCCTCATATCTTGGGCTCTAGAAAAGCTTTTTAAACGCGGTTTTTGCGCGCCCTCTCGAACCTTGAAAACGATTTACTTGACGATTACTTGACCCTGATTCAGGGAAGGGATTGGTTCAAGGTTCGAAAGGGCGCGCATTGATTTCTCGCATAGAAAAAACTAAGAATCGACGGTTGTCTCATAAAAATCCTAAAATGTTTGATTTTCGCTTCAATACACCGATTTTCCTGAATCAGGGTCAAGGAAGCATTTTTAAGGTTCGGAAGTGCGCGCAATCGATTCCCCGCACAAAATTACCCCTAAGGAGTCACTTGTTAAAAAAATTTTTGACATTTTTACTTCGGCATTTTTATTCCTGTTAAGTGCGCCCCCAGGCTAGTAGCTCCCAAATTTCATTTATTCCAAACTTTTGGCGGACCCTGTAAAATAAATAACAGAATTCAAAAATCAATTTTTGTATCAATCTTTTTGTCCCGTAATTGAAATCATCTCATCTTGATTTATCTGCCGTTTAACCACCCATTTAGTTTATCTTCAATATCCATCTTTTCTTGTGAAGTCAAGTCATCAACATCAAAAAATGAAATATATCGCTTGAATTTATGAACTTCTTCTTGTCTCTTGCCAGCTGCTTTTGAACCTATATCTTCAAGATCACCTTGCTGGGTATTAGACTGTAAAAAGGTGCCTTGGTGCATCACATGGGTATATCTACGTTTGCGGAGATAGAAAATTCTATAATTGATGTGTTTAGGAAAGAAGAAGGGATGCTTACATGGTTGATAGTGGTTTTTCGTTTAAATTAGCTTCTTGTTCGGTAGAAATTTCTCGTTCAAGCCTGGCAGGCAACTTTTCTTCAGTGGGTTCTTCGTCTATTGAATCATTAGGGGTTTATTGTTGTATTTGACAAGTGATTAGTGACAAGTGATAAGCGACAAGTTGCAAAAATAAAAAGAAAAAACCGACAAGTTGGCACTTGAAAAGTGACAAGTGATTAGTGAAAAGTGATAGATTCACTAAAAAACCGACAACTACTCAAACACAATTTTGACAAGTGATAAGTCAAAAGTGACTAAACTCTATTGCTTAGTCAGTTTTTCGACAAGTGATAAGTGAAAAGCTTGTCGGTTTTTTTAGTGAACTTGTCACTGTTCACTAATCACTTGTCATTTTGTATGTGCCAACTTGTCGGTTTTTTCCATTTATTTTTGTAACTTGTTGCTTATCACTTGTCAAGTACAACAATAGACCCCAGATTGATATTCGCAGTCGTTACCTTGTTTCTCTTTTGTGATGCTTCTAGAATCTTCAAGTCCTCGGCGTTCAATTCGGCGTTGATTCTCTTCACTATATTTGAAAGAATAAATTGAATCTGTATAATATCCATCCAGTGAATATTTTGGCCCTCCAGAAATATTAGAAGAGACCAGATTAAATCAAAGGGTTATTTTCGTTTAACAAATTCAAATTTTGATTCTTGGGTGGTAACTTACGTGATTTGTTCTGTCCTCAATTTTCCTCTTGGCTTGCCCTCTTCATCCTGACAT
>OZJO01025004.1:0-14594 GCA_900406225.1 Acrobeloides nanus | reverse complement strand
TCATATGGTTGTAACTGACTGGTCCTTAAGGTTATAATAGATTTTTTAAAGAGTATAAATGAAATTTTCTTTTTTTTTGAATGATCTTAATCTTTGGAAAGAAGGCCTTTGTTTTGAAGATATTCTACATCTTCTTCTAATGTTGTTTTGGTCATTTTCTCGCATTCCAATTTAATGTCTTTATAAAGTGCTGTGCTCCTAAAAATCGCGTTTGATTATTAATATATAAAAATCTTACAAATAACGTTCTCCATAACTAGGAGCGAGGGTGACAATAAGTTTCCCCACATTTTCAGGACGTTTCGCGAGCTAAAAAATGGGTTATAACTATAGGGTGTAGCATAGACGTAGCCAAGGTTTCACGGCAGGGGAGGGGGCTAAAAGTTAAAATTTTGAAAATTGTCCTCAAAAATTGCATTTTTCCTTTAATTTTCGGACGATAGGGAGCTATGGTCCCCTCCCCCTAGCCACTCTCTGGCTACGTCTATGCAGTGTAGATAAAAATACTTCGATAGCAGCACAAACATTGGCACCGCTGGAAATTCCTACTAAAAGCCCTTCTTCTAAAGCAAGACGTTTTGCCATAGCTATAGCATCTTCTCCTTTAATTCGTATGGCTTCATTAAAAAGTGAGCGATCCAGGATCTCTGGAATGGTGCCAGTACCGATTCCTTAAATGACTAGTCCTTTCGAAAAGTTAAGTCTTGCTTACCAGCAATCATATGTGATGCAGCTGGTAATCCATTTAAAACCGATGATTCATACGGCTCAACAGCAAACATTTTGATATTTGGGTTCTTTTCTTGCAGATATCTACCCACACCTGAGATGGTACCACCTGACCCTACACCAAAACAGCACAAGTCGACCTTTCCATCTGTTTGCTGCCAAATTTCTGGTCCCGTTGTTTTATAATGGATTTCAATGTTGTTTGAATTGGTGAACTAAAAAAAAATTTTTCAGACATTTAACAGTTTAGCCCCCTTGTCAAAAATCTTGGCCACATCTATGGTTCAGTGGATAGTGTTTCGAGGGAAAAATAAAAGGTAAACATTGTACGATCAATTTTATGGTGGTTTCCTGTGACAACTTTTAAGAATCTATCAAAAAATACTTAGCCCTATAGGATCAAACACTCGGCTTTTAAGTGTAAAGTGCCACTTCACCATGGATGGTGTTTCTTTCTATTATTCCTAGTAATTAATATATTAAACAAACTTGATTGAGAATAACCGAATTTGGTATAATTTCTTTAAGCGCTTGAGCTCTATCCATGACACCTTTAAAACCAAGTTCTTGGTCTGTAAGAATAACTTCGGCGCCATAAGCTTTTAATAGTGTTCTCTAAAAAATTGACATTTGTGCACTAGTTGTTGAAGTGAAGGCGTGAATACATGGGCAATACCCTTACACTACATCCCAAACACCCTCACCAAATCGGAGACGTGAAAAAGGATGAAAAAATTAAGATGTACTGATAAAAAATCGTATTTTCACAAGCATTTTCATTTTTTCTTGGGTGAGGGGGTGGGTTATTTCTTTTATATGCAAAGTGTTCATATCATTTTTTCTATGAGGGTCATTTTTTATCTCAGATTGGGACATATGATGCAAAATTTTATCTGAGGAAAATCATACCCTCAACAACCAACAAAAGAGATCATTGAGGATGAGAAATCACTCTAAAAGATGAAATCTGGAAACCCTGGTTATAGGGGTTGTAAGGTAATTTCCATATAAAAGTAGACCTACTCTCTCAACACTCATAGAAGCCGGCATAACCAAGACAATTTTATAGCCTTTAATAGCAGCCGCAAACGCCAACGCTATGCCCATATTGCCAGAAGTTGGCTCGATTAAAACAGTTTCACCAGGGATAATTCTTCCTTCCTTTTCTGCCTTCTCGATCATATATGGTCCAGGTCTATCTTTAACGGAACACCCGGGGTTCATATATTCTATTTTGAGCGCTAAAATTTTTGTTAGTCAAAGCTAGTCAAAAAAATGTTGACTAGTGACTAGAAAAAGACAAAAATTTAACTGACTAGAGAAATTTCGAAGCTTGAAAAGTGTAGCTTTTTCAAGATAACCTACTGACTAGTTTGCTTAATTTTAAAGATATATATTTTAGCTTAAAAAACTTAACTACTCATGGGATTATCTATCAAAAAGTTATACTAAACACCCATTTTATTTTCTAGTCACTAGTCAACAATTGAAATAGATCCCTGGCCAGTGCTCTGCCACTGAACTACAAGGCCACATGATCGATGATCATGCCAAATATACTTATGACATTGGTCAAAATTTTTTGATTAGGAGAGAATATGGATCCTGCCAATCTATTCCTCAGTTTTTTGCGACATGAATTGGACTTTTATATCCCTTGCTCTTACCAATTTTCGCATTTAGACCTTCAGTAACTTTATTCAGATAAACCAGAGGCGTATTCCCAATCATTTCAGTCGCATCCTTACAAATTTTATTACTAGTCATTTTCTATAAAAATTATAATGGAGTATAAAAAATAATTTAAAAAAAAAAATTATGTTAAACACGAAAAAATTGTATAAATCAATCAAAGGCTAAACATTTTCCACTCTTTTCAATTATTTCNAAAATAATTTAAAAAAAAAAATTATGTTAAACACGAAAAAATTGTATAAATCAATCAAAGGCTAAACATTTTCCACTCTTTTCAATTATTTCTAGATTATCAAACAGACAGGAATTTTTTAATCTAGTGAATTGAAGAGGTAAATTGATTTTTAGTCAATAGGTGTGACAGAATTGCACTGTTTACACAGGGTGGCTAAAAAATCGTACTTTTGTGAATTTTCGAGTAATTTTTTGCAACAAAATTTTTAAAAATTTTTCCTAAAATGACCCTACGGGGATTTTTCTATGCGAGAAATCGTTTGCGCGTATTAAAAAATCTCGAAAACGCTTCCCTAACTATGAAATCGCAGAAAATTTAAAAAAAGAAAATTTCTGGTTTTTTCTGCGATTTCATGATCAGGGAAGCATTTTCAAGATTTTTCAATGCACGCAAACGATTTCTCGCATAGAAAAACAGCCCATAGGGTAATTTTGAAAAAATTAAAAATTTTTTTTGCAAAAAATTGCTCGAAAATTCGCAAAAGTACGAATTTTTAGCCACCCTGTATATAAATTGTTACCATGGCGATAATTTTATAAAAGATAAAATGTTATAAAAGGTAAAATATGTTCAGACTTGAGATGTGCAAAAGTTCAAACTTATAGGTATACAAATGTGTGATCACGTGTTTATATGTGATGAACATGTGCTTATGTTTGCCTTAAGAGTGTCTCGGAAAAATGTGCATAAACTACATTTATAAAATATATTTACAAACTACATACTAAAAATACGAACAAAAACTTGTTTCAGAATTAAAAAGAAAAAGATATGTTAAACATTGTAAAAAATTCTCAGGTTACAGCTTTTCAAAATGCAGTCACTCGAAAAAATCTGAGCTCAACTCGATTTTGATTGACTGTTTGAAAATAGCACAAATAATGAAATAGTACCGGGGCCGAGCGCCGCTGGCGCTTACATAATCTCCGAGAGTNCTCAACTCGATTTTGATTGACTGTTTGAAAATAGCACAAATAATGAAATAGTACCGGGGCCGAGCGCCGCTGGCGCTTACATAATCTCCGAGAGTGACTTCGAGCGGCACAACTCTTTCCTGCAGTCAAAATCAAAAATTCTTTCAAATTCGAGTTTCCCATGCTGAAAAAACTATTCGAAAAAATCAAGTACAAAAAATCAGCCGATTTGGAAAACTTGATTGAAAGTAGTTTTTTCGCCTTGGTTCTCCAAGGGGTGAAAAATTGAAAAAAATTTGTCTCCGATTTCAATCGGAGACAAATGGCGTTAACGCTCTGTACAAGACTTTTTGCATCCCATGTCAGGACTTTATACATCCTTTGCCAGAACTTCTTCGCCCCATATTAGGGGGGGGGGGGCAAAAGTTTCAGAAATTTGTCCAAAAGTTTCAGACCAGGTGGACAAAAGTTTCCGAATATCGAATCGGTGTTTTTTAGCTTTTACTACTTGTTTGGCATTAGACAACCGCTTTGGAAACATTTGAAATTCTGAAACTTTTCCCCCCCCCCTGATAGTAGTTTTAGAAATGTATTCAACTATTGGCCCGTTCAAAACGTCATAACCCAGGTTCTTGAAATGATAGTATCGCTTTAAAAGAATTTTTCCCTTTTAAAAAATTATTCTTTCTGCAATAAAAATATATGCCGCCCGCAATGTGGCACTTTTTTATTCTCCAAAATGACGTAAAAATTACGTTTACAACTCTAGCAAAAACAAGAAAATTTTATTTGTCTGCTCGTCTTTAATGAAACGTGATGACTCTTGAATCGGCATTTGCCATCATAGGACATGCAATGACCTACATATGACGACAAACTTTAAAACACAAATTAAAATTTTACTGGATTAAAAAGTCGGCACCCACGCGACATAAAAAAAAGTTTTATCGTTTCGATATAAACACGTTGCGCGACACAACAGAAAAATTGTCTTGTGACAAGTCGCGCGACGGCGTCGAAAAATGAGTAAAAAACGATTGTAGGACTTTTCAAAACACGCTTTTCCAAACGCATTAATTTTTTTATTCCAATAGGTTATTCGAGAAAAAGGAATTTAAAGAAGGTGTCGATTGTGGCCCTATCTGAAAAAAATTTTTACCAAAATTTTTGCAGGAAAGACCCCTCTAGGGGTCATTTTTCGCGAGAAATCGATTGCGCGCATTTCCAAAGCGAGAAAACGCTTCTAAAACCCTCATCCGGAAAACTTTATTCAAACACGTACTTTCTTATGATTTCCTGACTCTTTAAAATTTAAAGATTTGTTAGCTATTGAATTTTATGTAGATATGGAATTTGAAGTAGAAGAAATGCGAGTTGACGATAATTTGGAAGTTGGTGAAGAAGAGGTTGAAGTTGGTGAAGACAAGCCTAAATTTGTGTTGGTAGAATTTTGCCAACTAGAAAAATTTCAAAGATGTCCAGAATATGGAAGACTTCCTGGAGGTCCTAAAGCCGGAAAACCAAGAAATATAAATCGGACGCAACGGTTTTTCAATGCCCAACTGATGCAACTCATCCAGATTCAAGGCATGAGGTCACAAGTCCAGAATCGAAGCCTTTTCAGATGTTGTTGTCCATTGTCGCAAAAACCACTTTTATGGAAGATTTGGACCGAATGAAGCATGAAAATATCACTTCTTTCAATGTGAGTTTTAATTCAGTTTGCATTCGATACTGGCCAAAAAGGAAGTTCTTCCCGAAAAAGGGTTCGAAGTCCTGACTATGCTATCTGCGTTGGCGTTCAATAAAAACAGATTGGCAGAAATAAAAGGATATCAAAGAATTTCTGAAGTTTACGAATGTTTCTCAAAGTCTAAGGGAGAAGAGGTTACAAAAATCAGAAAGGGACCGATAAGCGATGGATGGAAAAAGAAATTGTGAAAGAATCCTTGGAACGAAAGCGAAGAGAAGGTCCAGTAGAGTCGGTGAAATTGGTGCAAGATGAATTAGATAAATACCTAGATGTTGTTCGCGATCAACTAGGACAAATTTTAGTAGTTAGTGATAGTGAAGAGGAAAATTCTGAATAAAGTTTTCCGGATGAGGGTTTTAGAAGCGTTTTCTCGCTTTGGGAATCGGTCAAAATTACTCCTAGAGGTCTTTCCTGCAAAAATTTTTTAGGAGATAGGGCCGCAATCAAAATACCCCTTAAAAATTTGGAAAAACACAAGGTGGGACTAAGGCAATTTTTTCGAGTTTAAAAATTTAAAAAATCATCTTAATTCCCCTGCTTATTCGTGCTTACGAAATTTTTGTTGAAAAATACCTATTTTTAACCTGAAAACGCTCAGAAATTTTCTATTTTCGACGAAAATTTTGCTGAAATCTTTGAGTTAACCCAAAAACCAGCGCCGCAGGCGAAAATTTTTTGCTAAATGTTTGTTTTAAAGTTGAAAATGCTCAGAAAATTACAATTTTTATAGAAAAAATGGAAAATTTTTAGTGAAAAATCGTAATGGGGGACCATTATGATTTTTGAAAATTTTCTGCAAAAACAACAGGAACCATTAGGAAAATTTTTTATTTTTCCAGAAATGGAGGGGAACCACCCAGGTCTCCCACCCGCAGCTACGCCACTGCTTTTATGTCAAAAGACCATTTTTTACAGTAAAAAAGCGAAAAAGAAAATTTTCGATTTTTGTTGATTGTGAGTTGTAAACTAGCCCCGCATTCCGCGCGCGTTTTCCGCCGCGGAAAACGCGGCAAGTATAACTAGAGCCTTATAGTTTAACAAAGTTTTTTTCGTTGAAATTTTCAACAAAAAACTATATTATGGACAGAATTCTTTTCTTGGCAATTTTTCTCGTTTTATCCTCTTCAACATTTGCTAGTAAGTTATTATTGTAAGGCATTATACTAGGCAGGTCTTGTAATTGACTACTTGTTTGATTTTTCTTAAGGCGCCATTTATACTTGCCGCAAGACGCGCGTCTTGCGGCAAGTATAAATGGCGCCTAAAGGATAATCTTTCTGAAGTGTTGAAAATCGTGCAAAAATAAGCTGAAAATTTTGAAAAAAAGGAACTTAAAAATTTATATACGGGGGGCAATGGACAGAAGTTTTGGGACAGGGTGTCTTCGATTTATAAGAGCTTGTAACAAATCGAAGCTACCTTATCCTAAAACTCTTGACCCTTTCTCCCAAAACTGTAGTAATCTGAACATGAGCAGTTTAAAATAAAAGTTTTTATGTAATTTCGTTCATAAAATCACTTTTTTAGCCAAGTGCGCCACATGTAAAAATTGTCTACCAGGAGAAGAATCAAAACTAATGGCAGAGAAAGATGCTATTGAATGTACACCTACGGAGATATGCGGGACTAAAGTTTACATTAATAATGATCTCCGTGATGCCGGTTGCTTCCCTAAAGACGATTTCCACGAGACTGATGACATTAATGTAAGTTATACTTGGTTGTACTAGGTCAAATGGTGATCTTCACCCCCATTTTTGGCATAGAGGTCTATTCAGGTTTGTAAGAAGGGGTCAATTTTAGAGGGGCACTCTAAAAATCATAAGAAAGGACCCAAGGGGAGTAACTTTTACAGCCAGACTTCCGAAAAAATTTTTGTAGAAAAGACCCTTCTAGGATAATTTTGATGTGAGAAATTGATTGCGCGCACTCTCAAAGCTTGAAAATTCTTCCCTGACCTTTATCCGTGAAAATATGGTCATCGAGAAAATAGTTTTTGGCATTATGTCACAATAACATTTAATAAATGTATGATTTGTCTCAATTTTGGATTTTTTTATGATGTAATATTTAGATTTTAGATATATTTGACAGTTTTTATCCGAAATCTTCTACTGGAAACTTTAGCTATGTTAGTTGGGGAAGAAGAATAAATAAATGTATATAATTACATAGATTTTACTGTGAAAGACAATATTTTTTTACGGATGAAGGTCAGGAAAGCCGTGTCACGTCAAAATGTCGACAATTCAGAATGTCGACCCGTCAAAATGTCGACTGTTAATATGTCGAATTTTTACTGATCAACAATTTAGATTTATCGAAAATATTTTTTCTTGTAATATTTTATATTTTTTTGGATGTAATATCGAGTATTTCTTTTTGTAATATTTTAAAAAATTTTAAGCTTAGGCCTTAGACTTAGGGCTTAGGCTTAGCTCCTTAACAGTCGACATTTTGACGGTCGACATTTTGACAAGTCGACATTTTGGCCTAGTCGGCATTCTGACTTGTCGACATTTTGACGTATAATCCAGGAAAGCATTTTCAAGCTTCGTGAGTGCGCGCAATCGATGTTTCGCATCAAAATTACCCTAGAAGAGTCTTTTCTATAAAAATTTGCGTAAAATTTTTTTCGGAGATCTGGGGAGTATTGCACAAAAGTGCAAAGTTGAAAAAAATGCACTAAAAAAGTGTATTTTTTGTTCAACTTGGCACTTTTCATTTTGTGCAATAACCCCTTGCCTGTAAAAGTTACCTCCTCCCTTTAAAGTATTTTTTGGCCGACCAAAACATAAAAGAAAATCAGTAAGATTTGTTCAATTTTGGGAGGAGAGGAACTTGCCCTAATGTAAATACGGTCTATTTTAATTCTTTTATATTTGGTTATTTAGATATGGGGTGAGTAAAAAAGGGCAATTTGTGCATTTTTATGTTCGCAGAAAAACTGCATTTTCTCGTGTAAAATGATGCCTTTTTACCTTATTCTTTTTAAACGTAGAGAATTTAATTTTCCAAGTTTTAAAAAAAGAATTAGGTGAAAAGACAACATTTTAACCTAGAAAATGCAAATTTTCTGCGAACATAAAAAACAAAAATTGCCCTTTTTACTCTCTGTAGAATAATATTGCATATTTGTTATGCTCTAATTTGCAAATGAGTTTGACGATGTTTTTTCGCTTTATAACAACATTCATTTTTAGGAATGCCACTTCTATGATGAGGCTAAGCCATATGCATTTGTTTGGTGCATGTGTGATGCTAGCGAAAATTGCAATTCGAAGTTTTGTAAGTTTTTATCTTATATACATATATATGCATTGTTCATATTGGAAGAATTTTTTCAGACCAGTATACAGTGGCAGAAAAAAGTTGATCACCAAGATAATAAATACTATAACTCGGTCATTTTAAAAGCTAATTTCATTTTTTTGCTAAGAGTTTAGACGACATATGCGCAATGAAATTACCAAAACTTTCTGCATACTCGATTTTTAAAGTTGAAAAAGCCCCTCTGGTTTCTGGTTAGACTCCTTCTTAACAAAATTTTTCATATTCTGAAAGAGCATGCTGAAAAATGGTGATCCCCAAAAATCATTGAAAAATATTTTTCCCTTCCCGTTCTACGGGAATTTCAATGTTTTTACCATGTTTACAATTATTATAGGCCTTATTTCGGTATATTTAAGAGACGTTTTTTTTTTTGAAAAGTCGAAGATCCCAGTCGACAAAGTTTGAAACTTCCCGTCCGACCCCGCATAGTAGTATTGTTTTTTGTATATTCGGTGAGTGAAGACAAATGTCATTGGAATTAGCCCCTCAACCTTCATTGTTCCGAAGATACTCATGTGGGCCATATGGCTATAATGCCATTTGTTACCCAAAATTTTTAATTGACGAAATGTGCCTTAATTAAATTCGATTTCCATGATCAAGGTTTCGTTGCAAAGCTGGTAATCTGCGCTACAAAATGGTATATTAACTTGCCCAAAACATCATGTTTTTGCTGAAAAAATTACGTTTTTCTAAAAAAGGTTCCTAAAATCAAGCCTCAAAAATTTGTGCACTAAAACCTATAATAGAAATTGGAGTGGGCTTAGGTTCAGCCATATAAAGTTGCAGCAGGCTTTCCTCTATTTTTCTGTACCTACCCCATGTCAATCGGAGGTACCAATTGTGGGTTTTGATGACTAAAACTGAAAATCCTTAAATCCATTTGAGCTGAGCTATAGCTTAATAGATTCCTGAGATCATGTTGAACAACTTTGTAGAACATCACTTTTTATAAGAATGTTTGGGAAGAGGTTTAAAATGTCCAATATATAATATTTTAATTCTTGGTAATAAACTTTCTTCCGCTACTGTATATGGAGTCTTGTAATTAAAAAACAATTTCCGGATGCTGCTAAACTATTTTTTAGTATCCCAACCCCCACCCATTGGGACAATAACGGTGGAATTTCGTACAAAAGCCCCCATCAGAAGGAAGCGATCTCCTAATTTATCATTCTATGCTTCTCGTGGTTAAGAAGTTCTTTGTTTTTCTCACATGCTAATTTTTTATTGACATTTAAAAGTTGACATGATTTCTACCTTGTAATTTCTGAAACAAATAATTTTGGTGCTTAGAGAGCATGTCATCTTTATCCAGGATTTTTCCTTTGGGACTAGTTTGTATACTTTTATATTTTGACCATGTTTTACATACCTATTGTGTACGTATTTTCATCTTTGTTGTGGAGGAGGAAATAAAAACAACTCGACCATATAAAATTTCCTGCTTCATTAATCATTCGAAAACCTATTAAGGTATGCATTCCAATTAGCTATATCTGTACATTTTCTTAGAATTACTTTTTTATAGTATCATCCTGTAAACGTGAACTTCACATGTGTTTCACAATCTGGGTTTTAGGGAAAAGGTTTGAAGCCGGGTATCAGATGAGGATTTTGGCTATGGGGAATACGAACATGAAGGAATTTTTCGAATTTGACCGTTGAAAGGGCCTGTACTAGAGACCTCAAAAATTGCGATTTTAGCGTTTTTGGAGGATTGATCCGATCGTACTGTAAAAAGTAGATACATTCTATATATTTTTATTGAAAATTTGTGGGGTACCCCCTGAGGTCAAAAAAATTTCGGATTCATGCTCACCATACCCGAAAACCTCCGAGTACTAAAAATTAAACGAATTTGAGCAATTTTAGAAAATCTTTTGATCCGGTCAAAATTTGATCCGTCTTCAGACTTTTTTTTGCTTGAAACACTTGTAAACTTATTTAATGGTTGAACAATCGTTTTTGAATAAATTTTACAGATAAAAATTTTTTCCGAAAAAAGGTTATTTTCTTAATTTATATTTTTGAAATGGAGCGATTTACAAACAGGATCTTAAATTTTCTCATGTTTTATGAAAGGTGTGTGAAAATTTTCAAAATCTTGCTAAGAGTCTAAAGATCTTGCGAGTTTAACCAAAAACAATGCACGGTGTGACAAAATTGCAAAAACGAGAAAATGCCTCAATTGGTTTGATTATTGCTCAGAACGTTTATTTAAGTAATATATACACTGGTGGACATAAATATAACCTCACCCCAATATTTTCAGCTAAAATTGCAAAGTTTGAAGTGCCATATCTCGAGTAATTTACATCGAATTTACATGAAATTTTTTAATAAATATTCCTCGCGATTAGATCTTTCAAAATATNATTTACTAACAAATTTGTTAGTAAATCATTTTCAAAAAGTTCATTTGAATTTTGAAGGCATAAAACCCCCATTTGACCCAGAAAAACCCAGTATATTTTGAAAGATCTAATCGCAAGGAATATTTATTAAAAAATTTCATGTAAATTCGATATAAATTACTCGAGATATGGCACTTCAAACTTTGCAATTTTAGCTGAAAATACTGGGGTGAGGTTATATTTATGTCCACCAGTGTACTGCGGATTTGATGTTTTTCAAAGTGGGCCATACCATTTTATATAGCTTTTTGAGCCCCGGGATCAACCTTATAAGAAAAACGAATAGCTCGGCGAAAAGAAAATGAAATTTGATAATTCTTTTTTTCAAACGTTGCACAAGACGAGATCTACGAAACTAAAACAAAAATTTTTTCTACGGACAGGATTTTCTATGAAAACATCGCATGTGTAAAAGTAATTATTTATTCGAATTTTATAATTTTTTATGGTTTCATCCATTTCATAATCTTTTTTTTAAATGCACAAGAATAGGGGTAAAAAATTACGGTCGAGTTTTTAATTAAACATCAAAAAAGTTACATTTTTCCTCAAAAAATCGATTTTTCCATTTAAATTTTGCTATATTTTAATGGAAAAAATTTAATTTAAGAACTTAAAAAAACTCGACCGTAACTTTTTTTTATTGTTTTCTTGAGGTCATGAAAAATGAATGTCACCGTGAAAAGTTATAAACTTTTGAAGTATCATTAAAATTTTGTTTTCTCACTTGAAAAATTTTCATAGCTCCATTTCAGCAGGAATCGATCTCCGCTCGGAAAAACCATATATATATATATATATGAAATTAGACCATTCTGCGCTAAAATAGATGAGTTAGATCGATTTTTTCAAAATTTTTGATTTTGGCTGGAATGAGTCCTAGAAAGTGCAGAATAGTGTTTCTGGGGGTTTTTGACCCGCTGAATTGAATCCCGGTGTTATTTTTCGACGAAAAGTTCAAAAAGGGGGATGTGCTAGTACACAGACTGGTATTTAAGGGTATATGGGATCAGGAAAATTTTGAAATCGCCTAATTTCATTGGGAATCGATTCTCCGCTCGGAAAAACCTATAGGTTAATGTAAAAAGAAGGTTTTACTTCAAATTGAGGGAGATAGAGCGATCTTAGGTACTTTACACAGGGCCAACAATAGCAATATTAGCCAAAAACTCAAAGGCATAACCCCAAAAAAATCGTAGTCCATACTTAAATTTTCGTTTTGAACAACTTTCAAATCAATCGCGACATTTCCCACTTTTTTCAAGTTTGTCACACCGTGAATGTTTATTGTAGTATGTTATAAAGAGTATGTATTTCTGATTAATTACAGACTGGTACCTTGGGGTTTTAAGTGAAAGAAAACAAAAAAAAAGAAATTTTTTGCACCTGTTCGTGGAATGCTTATTTCTTAGAAATCAGTCTCTTGTGCAAAATTTTTTATCTGTAACGGCGACTCGATTTCTTGAAATAGTAGTTAAAATACCAAAATAGTGACGTTAAAATCTTTTAATCTTTCTTAGTAATATGTTTGCAAGAAAGGCATTTATTCGCCTACGACTGATCATGTTAATTCTAATTCCTTTTTAACATTACTCCAGATTAAGTGGATTAAATAAGTTTTCTTTTATATACTAATATAGCTTATATACGTAATAAGGTTGTACGTAGGCATTTGATTAGTCAATGATTAAACATTAAAATTTTGGCATTTTGAATTGGGAGGACGAAAGTTTCATGTTACATTTGGTATTTTTATTTGTTGACATATGGTAGTTTGTCGAATGTGATCTTAGATTTGTCTATATTTTTTAAATGAGGTTCTAGGTTTTGATTTATGACGTGCCATTCAAAGAAAGAGCTAAGGTTTCAAATTTAGTTCCTTTGGTTTATTTGTATAAAGAAATGGAGGTCGTTAGGTAAATAATCTGCTTTTGAGGGTTGATTTGAATCTTTTTTAAAAAATGACTCCGAGGGTTTTACTATGCGGGGAATCGATTGCGCGCATTATCGAGCCACTAAAACGCTTTCTTGGTCTGATTCAGGCAAAATTTCAAGATTTTTGGTCAAAAATTGAATTTTTAACCCCCCCCCCCCCAAATGAGTTTTTCCGGGAAAGCGATGTTCTACAAAGTTTTCCTCATAAATTTTGCGTTGAAATGACTTTTATTGACCATTTTGAATAAAGTTATGATCATTTTATGCTAATTTTGAGGGTTGGACAACCGATTCGACCTTTTCCTGCAGCCAAAATCAAAAAATTCCTTCAGATTCAAGTTCTCCATGTCGAAAAGCCCCCGGATACAACAAAATCAACCGATTTGAAGAACTTGTTGAAAATTCAAATTTTTGACTCCAATGAGGGACCAAGAGATAAAAACATTCGAATTTTCAAAAAGTTCTCCAAGTTGGCTGAATTTTTGTACTAGAGGGTTTTCCGACGAGAATTCGAACCTGAAGGAATTGTTTGATTTTGGCCTCACAACCTGCCAGAAGTGACGCCTCAGTTTCGTTGAAAAATATATTATCTTGTAGAGCATACTCTAGTTTATTTTTGAACTGATCGATTTAGCTGCCGAAGGCGTAATATGAGAGAGTTAGAGACGATTTAATTTTCCAATGTTTTCTGTTTGTATGCAAGTCCATTTGGAAAGAGCTAACTTTATTGCAATAATGTCTAGTGGGTTAGAACCCTTGGTATATCTTTTTCATTCGTAGGTTTAATTCCTCGTGAAGGCGTTACGTTTTTGCACTTGTGCAAATTTTTTATTAGTTATTTACCTAACGACCCAATCAAAATGTCAAAAAGTCGAATTTTTGACGTTTTTACTCCCCCTTCAGTAGAGGTACTCCACTTAAATCAAAAATTGAAAATTCCATCGGATTCGTGTTCCTCATAGCCGAAAACCCCGAGTGCAAAAAAGTGTAACATTTTAGCTCAAAATAAACTTGTTTATAAAAGCTTATTTTTTCATCAATTTTGCCCATCTTCATAAGTTCTCTCAAAACCATCAAGTATTTTATTTTAAGCCGGACTCAAATAATTCTTTTACATTTGAAGCAGGAGGCTTCGCTCTATAAAATTACATATTTTTGTGATAAAACCTTATTTTGAGAAAGATATGGCATTTTTACTTAAAAAAGTACTCATTTTCTCACGTATATACCCTGCTTCCAAGCGCATCAGGTTATTACAGGATAAAATTTGTTTATAGTTTCGCGCTGATTTTGTAGTTCTAATATCGGAATAAGACTACATATCGGTTTGGCTTGAAACTAATCCGATAATTTTTTTATGACTTTTTTAAGCTTGAAAAACACGTGATTTTCGCGAGAAAAAACTTTGCCCTTTTCTCGCTATGTCGGCACAGACTTTTTATCCATTTTTCTATGAGTTGAAGCAGGCGTGCCAATATTATATATTCTGTACATTATACTACTTTAATAGTAATTTATTTTTTCATTTAAAATATTTTCCAAATTTAAAATTTTTCCAAATAAAGGCGGAGCGTTGAAACAAG
>OZJO01025003.1:0-21804 GCA_900406225.1 Acrobeloides nanus | reverse complement strand
ACATACTTTTGGGACTACCTTGACATAGATGGACTACCTTGACTCAATTGCTTTTGGGACTACCTTGACCTTCAACGAAAAAAATTCGGAAAAATTTGTCCTCTAGATAGGTCTAGGGGTCTTTCAAGATAGGTACCCCCGGAATGTTACAGGCGATGTTTACACTTTAGTATTTTGAGCATAACTCTTTACGGTTAAATCCAATTTCGATGATCTTAGTGTCATTGGAAAGCTGGTGATGCGGGCTACAACTTTTATACTAGGTATATGGGAACATTTCGTGAAAAAAGTTGTCGAAAAATTAGGATTTTTGTATTAGAGTTTGCATTATCATGTTCCCCCAAGGGGTCAAAAATTCAAAGAAATGCCTCTAAAAAAACCTTGTTCCGACGCATTTCTCCGGTTGGCTCTAAAAATTATCTACAACACCCCTACTTTATTTTAAGCTTGGTCCCGGCCCAATTCTTGATGGATCAAGCACTTTTTTCTGGCTCTGAAGTTAAGGGCCCACAAATCTAGAGGTTTTTTTACACTGTAATATTTTTTTTACTATATTCCCACTGGAGCTAGCACACATTTCTCGCAATCGGTATGGCAACATTTACATTGAGCTAATAAGGGATATCCTTGTGCACATTGTCGCCATCAAGGATGCCACTAGTAGTCCCATAAAAACGGGGCGCCACAATAGTATTTTGTAAACATTTTTAGTGAAAAATGAATTCTGCATAAATTTCTCGCAATTCCGTTTCCCAATTCCGCACATCAATTCCGTTTCCGCGGAATAAAAATTGCGGAATTCCGTGCCGTTCTATATTCCTCCATCCCGATTTCGTGACATCACTACTACCTACTAAATTTTAAAAAAGACTGCATGTCAATCCGATTTATCGTTTCCGAGATTTCGCGGTACGGATATACGCAGAAAAAGATTTTTTATATATGATATTATATTGGTTATAGTTTTCCGGATTGAAGACGCCCTTACCAACTAATGTTAATTTATTGACTCTCAAGCAATTAGATTTGGATTTAATATTAATACGATTAGAACATGTCTTCCAAAGTAAAGAACACCCAGATTTGTCCAAGAATGCAATCATAGACCTAGCAGATTTGATTTCGAATTTTAAAATAATTTCAATTAAAGAATTAAGCCTAGCTGCAAATAATGATTTAACAATTATAAGTAAGATATTAAAACACGATTTGTGTAATATTCAACGTGTCAACCAAGTGTCGAGTCGACCAAACGGGGTCGACGATATGATGTAGTCGACGAAGTGGCATAAGATCCAATTCCAATTGTTCTGAATCCTGGAAGTCTTCGTTCTATCTGGAAATGTCATATACGAACACGTCGAAGACATTCAGGAAATTGTGCCATCAGGATGATTTGTATAGAAATCGTGTTTTAAATTTTTCAAATATAAAATGATTAAATCCGTTTTCAGATGATACAAAAATTATTTTAAAACCGATGGAAATAAGAACATTCCAACTAAAAGTGTTTTCAAATCATACATTACAAGAAATCGTAATGAAATCAGCGAATTCGACGAAAAGTGATTTCAAGTCGATATTGATGAGCAGTTAAGAGAAAAGCAAAAGTTTTTCAATGATTTTCATGTTATTCAAAAGCTAGATTTAAACGATATCCTAAAACTCGATCTCAATGTTGACTATATTGTTTACTTATTTATAGTGTTATTCTGTATAATTTTTATTAGAAAATTGCGATTGTTTTATATATTGTTTAGCATTCTTTCGTAATAAATTCTCTTAGATATTCATTTTTAAGATTTTAAGAGGTTAAAATTCCGTTAAAAACGCCATTAGTTAATTCACCTATTAAAGCACCGGCTCTGAAAGAATCGAGCTTTGGGAGGGACAAACTTTTTTGATCAAATTTTTAATTTTTGTTTGCATAACACTATAGTTCATAAAGTTTTGTGCAACTTTTGTTTTTGGGGACCCATTAGATTCGTTCACTGGTTGGAGATTGACCCAGTACCAAGTTGAAGACCAGGCATTTTTGGTCTTATAGGTAAGCCGAACATGAAAAAATTCTATCTTTTCAAGAATAAATCGTTTTGACTTGAAATTTTTTTATTTTTCACATACAATGTTTGTGGCCTGAAATAGCGTAAATTTTCATTTTATTACCAAAATAACCTACCTTGTTTTCCCATCAATGATTCTGCTCCTACGGCCGCTCTAAAGGAAGTTTCCACATCAGGTATATCTTTAAGCAAAATGAATTCATTATCACATGGCTCGAGTTGGTTCCGCGTGAATTGTTGAGGAAGGACGTCACTCTTCGTTCCAATCTTGTAGACCCATTATCCATTTCCATCACGACACCCAACAGATTTAGATGGCCAATCTTTGGGCGATCCACCGTGTCAATTGGTAGGCGCACCGTTTTACCAACTTCTACTGAGGCATACCTAAATTATAAAGAAAACATTATTATCTTAATAACTTTTTTATTTATTTTAGTAACTCTTCTTGGGGGGATAGTACATAAGTACCGAAAAAAGTTACAAAAATAATTAAAAAGTTACTAATTTGATTAAAAAAACGTTTTCCATTTTATGATTATGTGTTTTATGAAATGTTGTTCGGATAAAATTGTTTTAAGTCGCGAAATATCTGATTTGGTATGTGAATTTTGCGATACTCTGGATCAGTCGCCTAACTCCGAGTCGGTCGAATCTCTGGATCGGTTACAACATATAAATTATGGCAAATTTCGTTAATCTAAAGAATTTTCAATTTTTGACCTTCTTTAGCACCACCATCTTCAAAGGCTCGAATGGACCCCAAGGCACTGAAATTTTGAATTTTTTATTACTTAGTTTTGTTGAGCTAGTTGAGAGGATTGATATATACAAAAATTAGGAGGTACTGGAATTCTCTTGCTGAGATAGACCAATTTTTGTGAAAATTTGGGGTTTCCACAGGTATAAAAATGTATAGGCATACTCAATCAAACCTAACCAGAAAACTTTCCTGAAGTTCACCAACTATGGAAAGTGTATAGAAACGTAGCGCGTGCGTAGCCCTGAAAAATAAAAAAAATTTCAAGTACAAAACGATTTATTTTTGAAAAGATAGAATTTTTTCAAGTCCGGATTACCTATAAGACCAAAAATGCCTGGTCTTCAACTTGGTACTGGATTCATCTCCAACCAGTGAACGAATCTAATGGGTCCCCAATAACAAAAGTTGCTCAAAACTTTACGAACTATAATGTTATGCAAACAAAAATTAAAAATTTGATCAAAAAAAGTCTGTCGGTCCCCGTTGCTTTAAAGTAAAGTCTCTGGAGTTCTAACCACTTGGCCATGACAGCTTATTCATTCCATCGTAACTTTTTTGTTATCTTCGACGTCGTGACTTAACGAACCAATTCGCGCAGTGAAATAATTTTTTATAGCAGTTTCCATTTTCTGTGATCTTAGGTTCAAAATGCTCGGCATAACTTACAAAAAACTCTTTGGTTAAATTTTTGCGTTTTCCTTTAGAAAAAAAAGGACTTCATACTCAAAAAAGACAAAAAATTGCGTTTTTAATGACTTCTTAGTAACTTTTTTGTCATTTTTTTCATATTAGTCGAAAAATTTAACCAAAGGATTGTTCTAAATTTTGTTACGAACATTTTTGCCTAAAAATCATGAAAAATGGTGGTGGCTGAAAAAAGTTATTTCGTATTGAAATGTTTTAACAATGACCTTTCACAGATGAACAACTAAAAATTTAAGCTTTTTGAGTTTGCCAAAAACTTTTACTCTATATTAAAATATAACTTTCCAGCTTTAAAATTCTTTTTCCCAAATCATAAACTCTTTTCCTAAGCCAATTATGCCATTTTTAAGTTCAGCATTTTTTTCATATTGGATACAAAAACTCAAAATTTCAAAAATCGCTGGGCGATTGAAATTTCTTGCACAACTATGCTTAAAATAAGCTTAATAATTGAAATAAAAAAGATTTAGACCCGCTTTCTGTTGTTTCCATTTTTGGCCCTACTTTTATGCGTCGTGAGACCATTGTTCAGCTACAATTAAAAAAACCGCATAGAAATTTGTTAGAGGGGGTGCGAGAACGACTAAAAACATCGATGTTGCAGACGAAAATGATCGCTCTGTACCAAAAAATTCCTGGAATTTGCTCTACAATTTTTTTCGAAACCAGTTTGGACAAAAATTTCCGCAATAGAGTCAAAAAAGAGTAAAAAATGACCATCTATGTCATAAACCTGTCAACAAACCATATTATGTCACAAGGAATTGCAATAAACTTTTTATTAACACTTCCCCTCATCTTGATCACTTGTGTCTCTTTCTGACCAGTTTTTCACGCTGAACACGATGCTACAAAAAAATTTTGAAAAAATTCACTTTAGGGGTCATTCACAAATTACGTTTGCAAAAATCTCGATTTTCGGGCCCCCCCCCTCCCCCCCTTTATAAGCAAACGTAATTTTTTTATAGAAAATAACAATTTTTAACCTTGGTCCCCCCTCATGTTTTTTTCGAAAATTTTTCAAAAATTGGGGCAAAAACATAAGGGGGGACCAAGGCAATTTTTTCGAGTTTTTAAAAAAATTTCAAAAATCAGTTTAATCCCATGTTTTTCTCGCCGACAGGCGCGATTGTGCTTCCGAAATGGGTTTAAGTTGATTGCTCTAGAGGTCCATTTACATTGCGTTCCACATATGACCCAATGGGCGCTAATGGGTTAAATTCAACTGCAGAAAAACTCAGGAATGATGAACGTTACTATAAAAAAAAACAACTTCCAGATCAAAATCCCGAATTTCTAAATTAGGTTTATCTTTTGATAATGAAAAATTTGAAAATTTATAAGATTCATCGTATTGCACAATTTAACAATATAAATAATCTTTAAACATTTATAAATTACCCATAATACGTGTAAAAATTGAGATGATAACTATAGGTCGGCAAGTGGGGACCCGGACCCGCCGAACATATGAGGTGGTCCATAAAAATTGAGTGTCAGAAGACTCAAGCTAAATAAATTTTCAGATAAAAAATTTTCTAACATAGGTCGGCAAGAGGGGGAGTCTCCCCCCCCCGCCCCTGACCCACTCATTCATGGACCAAAAATTGAGTGAGGACCACCTCATTCGGCCCCCCACCTTGCCGACCTATGATGATAACAAAGCTAAAAGACTAAAATTTAGAACAGATGTATCTAATAAATTTGTTAAACATCATATGAAATAGGCGAAACTTGCATACAAATATCATACACGATAATATTAAAGATAAATAAATACTAAAATAAAACATATTTATTGGAGTATTGAAATTTGCTTTTGGGATAGTTTCAGAATAGTTGGATAAATCATTTTTGTTGTAAAACTGATCTAGCGTTAATTCTGAATAATCATTTGATTCAACTTTATTAACGGCATTATTTAATAAATAAACTTGTTTCGTTTGTGTTTCCAGAGTCAGTATTTTTAATTGATATGTTTTTATTTCCATTGGCTTTAAAGTAATTTTTGTGACATCTAAAAGTAAATTGAGGATGGCCAAAATAACTAGGCCTACTTATCATGGTAAAAAAAAGTATTCATTCAAAATTTTATTATTTTTATGACTAAGTACGCAGAATAATTTAACAATTTTGAAGGTTTAAAATTTTTCGGATAGCCCTTACTTGGCATGGCGGTCGAAAATGGGTAATTTTTTTACCGTTAACGAATTTTTTAAAACGGATTGCACCATTGGAGACGAATAAAAATCATGTCATATAGTCCACACTTTCCTACAAGTAAACATAGACGAGTGGCAAAGCGCCATTATTGACGCCGAAAGACCAGGTTCAACTCTCCCTGATGATAAGTTTTATTGCAAATATATTACTGCATCAGTTTAATTCTTTCTTTGGGTAATTTTAGGCGCTGAACACGATGCCTTCGTTATTTTTTAGTGAAAACTTCAAGAAATTATTAAAAATCATGTTTTTACATAGGATATTAAAAATCACCATATATAGCCTAATAAGTCGAGCACACTCTTCGTACCTCTTTAAATGTATTGTTGGGACATCATTGAGCTGGGACAAATTCAAAATTTTAATTTTAAACCTCCCACACACCTTCCACTTGCCACTAGAAGATTGCTCAGTTTATGGGCATTTTTATTAGGCTATATATCGGTCATTTTAAATCCTCTTGGGCTGTAATTTTTTTCGTTGAATTCTTGATATCAGGGTGAACAATTTTATAGAACATCATTTTTTGTGAAAAAATTTTATTGTTGAAGAAAACTCGGAGCTAGTTCACTTTGGGTGGGCCACTAACATGGTCCAAAATCGCGAAAAAAATTTTCTAGAAACGTACTTTCTAGGGGTAAATTTATGTGTGAGACACAAATTTGACGTTATTTTCCCTTCAAAATGCATAAAAAATTGAGTTTTGGGGTTTTTTAGAAATGGCTATTAATCAACTTCAAGATTTCAAATTAGACGATCTTTATGAGAAATTGAACCTTCCGGACGACGAATTTAAAGAATTTCTCGTTTCGATAGGCTTCTTAAATGGGTCCAAGGATTGCCAAGATGTCATCAGCCTATGGTTTTGGAGCGTGGGAACATAATAACGAACTTTGCTATGTAATCGTCACGTGCATCGTCCAGAAAAACCAATGACTCATGACCCTTAGCATTGCCTCCCTAGAATACAAAATGATGGGTCGATATATATGACCAAAAAAACCTCAAAACTCAATTTTTCATGCATTTTGAAGGGAAAATAACGTCAAATTCGTGTTTCCGCATAAATTTATCCCTAGAAAGTATGTTTCTAGAAAAAATTTTTCGCGACTTTGGACCACGTTAGTGGCCTACCCAAAGTGAACTAACTCCGAAAACTCTTATGAAAGCTTGTTTTCTTGATTGGTATCTTGAGTTATGATATCTCTACCATAACTCAAGATATCAATCAATAAAACAAATTTTCATAAGGATTTTTTTCAACGAGGAAATTTTTTTACAAAAAGTGATATTCTTCAAAGTTGTTCGCCGTGATCTCAAGATTTCAGCGAAAAAATTTTTAGCCCAAGCGGATTTAAAATGAACGATATATAAAATGCTCATAAACTGAACAATCTTCTAGTAGCAAGTAAAAGGTGTGTGGGAGGTTGAAAATTAAAATTTTGAATTTGTCCCATATCAATGATGTCCCAACAATACATTTAAAGTGGTGCGAAGAGTGTGCTCGACTAATTAGGCTATATATGGTGATTTTTAATATCCTATGAAAAACATGATTTTTAATAGTTTCTTGAAGTTTTCGCTCAAAAATAACGGAGGCATCGTATTCAGCGCTTAAAATTACTCCTAGAAAGCATTAGCTGGAACAGTAATATATTTACAAAAGAACTTTATCACCAGTTGGGAGTCGAACCCCCGACCTTCGGAGCCAATCGTAGCGCTTCGCCACTCGGTCACGTTTATTTGTAGGAAAGTGTGGACAATATGGTATGATTTTTACTCGCCTAGTTGAACTGTGTCCGATGGTGCAATCCGTTTTTAAAAATTCGTTAACAGTAAAAAAAATTACCCATTTTCGACCACCATGCTTGGCAGCAGTGCGAGAATTGATTTATTCATACTCTAAAGCAGGGGTGTCACGAGTTTACAAAACTTTCGAGTTCGAGTCGAGTTTGATTTTTATTTTGAGATCGAGTTCGAGTTTTTTAAAAAGTATCGAGTTTTTCGAGTTCGAGTTTATAGATTAGCCATATTTTTGGGATCGAAAAATGATGCCATAAATGAATAGCTAGACGCACATACCAATATAAAGTTATTTATGTTTATTAGTAAAAACAATTAAAATAAAAAGCAAATTTTTTAATAATCAAAAAAACCAAAGGCCCTCATGAGGCTAGGCTTAGGGGCCCAGGCAGTGCCGTATCCAGGGGGCGGGGCAAGCTCCCCCCCCTAAATCCAAAAAATGAAAAATTTTTCCTAATTTTTTTCCCCTATGTTTTTGCCCAACTTTTTTGAAAAAATTTTTCTAATGGTCCTCCTGATGTTTTTGTCCAAAATTTTCAAACATTCTAATTGTCCCCCATTATGATTTTTCATCAAAATTTTCAATTTTTTACCAAAATCAAATTTCAATTTTTCACCATTTTTTAAACAAAATTGTCCAAAATTTGCCATTTTTAACCAAAATTTATAATTTTCTGAGCATATTCAACAATAAAACAAGTTTTTTTGAAAAAAATTTTGTCGCCGAGAAAAAATCATAATGACATGGCCATCGGCACAAAAAAGGGGGAAGCTTTCCCTCACAAATCTGAAAAAATGGAAATTTTTTCCTAATAGTCCCCCCTTCTGTTTTTGCCCGAAATTTTTGAAAATTTAAAAAATATAAATGGTCCCCCCATTACGATTTTTCACCAAAATTTACATTTAAATGTCTCAAAATTTGCTACTTTTTCACCAAAAATTTTCATTCTTTGAGTGTTTTCAACTTAGAAATAAGCATTTCTCAAAAAAATTTTCGTCTGGCTCTAGTTTTTGCTTTGCCTCCAGTTTTTTCAACAAAAAAATTTTCGCGCCTAGGCGCGAAAAAACGACGGGGACGAAGGTGATTTTTAAAAATTTTTTGAAAAATTGAAAAAAATTATATGAGTCCCCCTATATGTTCTTGCCCAAAATTTTTAAAAAAAAACATAAGGGGTACTAAGGTAAATTTTTTGAAAATTTAGGGTCAAGTCCCCCGAAACAAAAACCTGGATACGGCCCTGGGCCCAGGCACTACTGGGGCCGGGGCTTTGGGGACCTCAGCCCTTTTAGATCTCTGGTCAGAAATTGTGGTTTGGACAAAAACATAACATAAGGGGGGACCAAGGCAATTTTTTCGAGTTTTTAAAAAAATTTCAAAAATCAGTTTAATCCTCTGCTTTTCGCGCCGATAGGCGAAAATTTTTTTGCTGAATAACACTCATTTTTAAGCGGAAAACGTTCAGAAAATTTCGATTTTCGACGAAATTTTTGTTGAAAAATGCTTGTTCATATGCTGAAAATGCTCAGAAAATGAAGAACTTTTGTTTAAAAAATGTCAAATCTGGGTTTTTTTGTTGAAAAATTTGGACAATTTTGTGAAAAACTTTAGTCAAAGTAAAATCCAGCGCGAAAATTTTTTTTGATAAACGCTTGTTTTAAGCTGAAAATGCTCAGAAAATTACAATTTTTGTAGAAAAAATGGAAAATTTTAATAATACCAAAACTCGAAGAATTTTTCGAGTCCGAGTTCGAGTTTCACAAAAAGTATCGAGTTTTTCGAGTTCGAGTCGAGTTTCATGACACCCCTGCTCTAAAGGAGTATCAATATTTACGAAACGACAGTTTTTGAAAAAGCGTCCTGAGGCACAGCGCAATTATACTGGCCATAGTAAAAATTCGTTATCTTACTTAAACTTGCCACATAATTATTGGCAGCAAGGCTTAGTTCTTTAATAGAGATTATTGTAAAACTAGGAAATAAGTTTGCCAAATCTACAATTACATTCTCGGACATATCCGGGTCTTCTTTATCTTGAAAGATATGTTCCAGGCGTAATAGCATTAGGCCTGGTTTTAATTGCTTGAATGTCAACAAATTAACATTCGGGGGTAAGGGATTTTTCAAGCCTGCAAACTATAACTATTTTGCCTTAAAAAATGTTGATCGCAAAATACCTTAGTTACATAATTTTTCCTATATTCCACATACGAATCATATATGGAAAATGTTAGCCAATATGAATGGAACATTTCATACGCCAATATTCGATGAAGTTTTGTAACTTCTTGGGTATCTCCCAGAACAAGCCAATGTTTTCCGCGTACTACTTGTCCACGACCATCATGATCAAGATCATCAAGTACTTCAAATGCCCCCATATGGTCATCATATAAACTTCTTCTATGAAGCTAAAATCATTAAGCATTAGTTGCATTTATGATGCTTTGAAATAGAGATTTCTATTACGAAATTTCGAATTTCTATGCCCAAATTTCGATTTCGACTCCGATTTCGATGCATCACTATTGATGAGAGGAGAAAATGATATCTATATCATAGTGGCAATTTCACTGTAAAAATCCCAAGTCAACAAATTGGAGCCCTTGCGCTATGGGCTCGAAATTTTCATAGATTTATCTCCTTTGTTTTTTCAAAAATTTTCCTAAATTTTGGAGAAAACATAAGGGGACTAAGATGATTTATTTTTATAGATTTTTTAAAAATCATCTTGGTCCCTCTATTTCGTGACGATAGGCGCGAAAATTTGTTTGCTGAAAACATTGAGTTGAAGCAAAAAATTAGCGCAAAGATTTTCGTCTTTGCGCTAGTTTTTTTGGATGGGGTGAGCCTCCCAATACTCACCCCCTACTTACGCCACTGATGGGTGGGGGGGGGGGGGGGGGAACTATTATGATTTTTGAATTTTTTTCCAAAAATTTCTGTATAAATACCGAAAATCGGGATCGGCCTAGGGATCCCAATTTTGGATCGGGATCGGTCTAGGGTTCCAGAACTCGCTAAAAATGTCCATTTTAAGGAATTGAAATCGTCGATATATCCCAATTTCGGGATCGACAGTATTTTTTCTTGTAACATTTTTTACTTTTTTTGTAACATTTTTTTTGTTGTAACATCGGGTACTTTTTTTGTAACATTTTCGACGGTATTTTTCTTGTAACATTTTTTACTTTTTTGTAACATTTTTAAGCCTAAGGCTTAAGGAATAAGGCTCAAGGCCTAATCCTAAGGCTTAAGGTCTAAGCCTAGGGCTTAAGGCTTAAACCTAATCTAAAAAAAGTAAAAATGTTACAAAAAAGTACCCTATGTTACAACGGAAAAAATGTTACAAGAAAAATACCGTCGAAAATGTTACAAAAAAAGTAAAAATGTATCAAAAAAAAGTATAAAATGTTACATGAAAAAGGATTTTTGTTTCGGGATCCCGACAGCCCTTTTCCAGAGATCATCTGCACAAACACACAGGTATTACATGTTATAGTATTAGGATTAGGCAGAATCTAATTTACCATAATTTCGATTTGTCCATCATTTAAACTTGTACAACCTTGTGCACGATCAGTTAGGATTGCCAAAGAAGTTTCTTTATCCGATATTATCACCTTATTGGTTATAGGATAGTAGTTTCCAGCTACAGGTTCAGTGTTATCATATGCATATAAATCTCTATGATTTCGTCTAAAATTTATTGTTTTATATTTTTGCGGATGATAAATGGTTAGGATTTTTGTTTCTTTAGATTTGTATATTATCTATAAGAAAAGCTATTTAATCTCTTATTCGCAAAAAAGTAAAATCAAGGTAATGAGAAATTTAGGTAGTAATTTTAGCTATATACAAGGCTTGGAAATGTGCGCAGCCGATATCTTTCATAGAAACTCCTTAAAGGGTTATTTTTAGTAAAAATTTTAAAAAACTTAAAAAATTGTAAAAATTCGCAAAAATCCGTTTTTGGGCCACTCTGACGATAAAATAAAGCCCACTTTCGTTTTATTATTTGTCGACCATTAGAATCAGTCCAAAACACGCCGTTCGACTTTAGACCTTCGATTGTATAACGCGTAATTACTTCTTTTGATGTTTGATATCTAATAATATAAAGTTGAAAAATAAAATAAAATATTTACCTTTTAGATATAGGACCAATAGTCCATTCAAATTCTACAAATTTTTTATTGGGTATTAGCCGGATAACTTGACTAACCCATGATGAAATAACTTGCCTTGATTCTTGTATTATATTATCCTAAATTTTTTTAAATGATAAAAGTAAAAAGCAATTTTTAAAGAAATGACTATAATCTAGCACCAGGACCGTAGCTACTGTGACAATCCGATTTTCAGGTGGTCTGTCTCTTTATTGCGAACCCTTTAAATGCCTATGCATTTTTTGGCATTTTAGTTTATTCTGAAGATGTGTTCCTTCTCTTCTTAAAGGGGTAACATTTAGGGACTAATCATTGAAACAAATTTTTTGCAAAATGACATATCTAGGAGTAATTTTATGCGAAAAATCGATTGCGCGCATTCTGAAGCGTGAAAACCTTTGTTTGACCCTTAAAAATTAAAAATACGTATTTTTACCCATATTTTTACTATTTTTGGGCTAAAAAATCGAAAATAAATTTTTTTCAATAATTTTTTTGCTAATCAAATCCGGTGATTAGAGCGTTCGATTGAGCTATCGGGCGATGGAAACGGATTTAAACTCGAATTTTGGCGAATTTTTGAAATTTAAGAGCAACCAAAAAACAACCTGTTTTTTGGTTGTTCTTAAATTTCAAAAATGAGTCTGTTCATGCAACGCGCAGTGCTGTACGCATCGCCGCGTGATCAATGTAGTGCTGCGCGAATCACGCAGCGTTGATCGGATTACGCAACGCTGAGCGTTGCAGGAACAGACCCATTGACACCAATGTTAAGTATAGTCAAGTTAAGTTGACATCAATGCCAAGTCAAGTTAAATGTCAAGTCAAGTACTTTTTTGAACAAAACAGCTTAAAAATGGCTCGATTTTTGGCCAAAAATGGCATTTTTGAGAAAAAAAATGCCATTTTTCACCAAAAAACGTTAAAAATGACTATTGTTGCTCAAAAATACGATTTTTTGGTAAAAATCGCCATTTTTAAGCTATTTTTGTTCAAAAAAGAACTTGACTTGACCTTTAACTTAACTTGATATTTGTGTCAATGTCATGTTCGAACTTGGCATTGACACCAATGTCAAATCAAGTGCTTGACGTCATACAAACACTGGCTTCGGCCCTGTTTATCATATTTTTGAATTTTTTATGTTCTTACATTAATTATTTTTAATTTTATTTCATTTCCAAAGTTAAATGTAACGTTAATAGTAGGCCTGAAAATATAAATGCCACTTGGTGGATGTTGTGTATCAGTATCTTTAGCTGAGCTTCGATAATAGAAAAATTCTTGCTTTACATTATAGGATTTGCCAGTTGTTAAGTCATGATATTGTGACAAATATCCTTTATTAAAGACTAGCTTAATAAGCTAAATACAAATATTCGTGAAAATCTTTTAGTAAAACTTACTCCATTTGAAATAAAATTACGGCCCTCTTTCAACATGCTAAAAAATTATTAATAAAAAATTAGGCTGTATCATAAATTAAATTTATCTTACAATCTAATATAATCTCTAAGACATACTAGTTAAACCTGTTAAAATAGCTTGTAGCATATGAAATAAAAAATGTTCGAAAACCCAATGGTTCAACATTTGCCATAAAACATAATTCTTTATTTGCCATGTTTGTATTGTTTAGCTGATTACTGTTAATCAAAATGGGTACGATCTAAAACCAAAACACAGTATTTTTTTTCATAAAAAGGGTTCTTAGAATGCAAGGCATAGTAGTAGAGTTTTTTCTTATCTAACAACTAGTCACATGCTTAAAACCCAATTTCTCTTATTAAATCAAACACCTTATATTCGACTCGTTTGCCATCTCCATTTAATACATACATATCAACTATATTACCATATACAGGTATTCTTATTAATGTTGATAATAATTGACTATTGCTATTATGTATTGTAGCATAAAATTTTTTATGCGTTCTGAAAAAATATATTTTAGAGAGATGGGCTAAAGTTAAGGTTCCCAGATTGCAACCTTTAGGTTGCAGCTGCAATCTTTTTGAGCTTCTACAAATTATTTTGCAGCCTCTATTGCATCTTTCGAAACATTTTTTGCAACCTTTGTAAAAAGCATTTGGAAACGCTAACTAAAGTCAATACCAAATTGAAACCTCTCACATGATATTTATATTTTAAAAATAGAATGAGTAATTTTTTATCAATAATTTTCAACTATGCGATCGTTTGATATATCCTCAAAATGTTTCACGGAAGGGGTGGCATTGAAGCGAAAGTCGCCTGAATCAAAATCAGGAAAAATTTTTCATACTTCTAAAAAATGTGAATCGATTCCTTGCATGAAATTACCTCCCCTCCCCCCACCCACGCCGAAAATTTTGCTTCAAAACGAATTTATGAAAATCTTTTAACAAGGGCTATAGCAAGGGCAGTTTATTTAACATCCCATATATTTGCAAATTTTTTTAAATAGCCGATTTTAAGCTGAAAATTCACAGAAAATTACGATCTTTGGCGAAATAGTGATTTTGGCAAAGTAATTTTTTATGAAGAAATGGAATTTATTGAACAATTTTTGCTGAAAATTTGAAAAATTTTGGCAATTTTGGTTTGATTGTTTAAGCATGTATTCTGTAATTTAACAATTCTCTAATTCGTAATTAGGTCAAAAAACTGTATTTTCGTTTTTCATAATACATTCCAGGGATTTTCGTCAATAATCCTCAGGATTTCGGATCAAATAAGGATCAAACACTACTGCACAATACTAATTTAACGCATCCCCTCCTGGGATGCTTATGTTTGTTTTGTTTCTGGGGTCCATATCCCATTTTTAAGGGGTTTGCTTTTTTCTTTTGACAGATAAAAGTTAGCAATTTAATTTTTGCACGAAAATTTTTACAGACCAAGAGCTTTTCAATGATGGGTCACTTTGTACAGTGTCCCTCTAAATAACATAGAAAATAAGCCAAAAAATGATTAAACAACTTTTGGTGGTTCTTCCGTCAAACAAACTTCTCAAAAAACTGTCATTTAAATTTTACTTTTTGCGCGAATAGTTTAGAAAAGTGGCGATTTTTTTGAAAGAACCGATTTTTTTAAATTAAAAAAAACTGTTTTTCATAGAAATTTGCACAAAAATGGCTATAACTTTTTTCTACACAGTCAAAAATCGACCGCATGGGGTCATTTCAACGCATAATTTTATGGGAAACAACTTTGTAAAATATCACTTCCCTCGGAAAATCATCTAAGGGGTTAATTGCGACAAATATGTCACTAAAATGGAAATAGTGACGAACCTGTCACAAATGTTACCACGAATAAGATATATGGTACTCAAAATTCGCATATTTATTTCCTATACAAGGTTGATCATTTTTTGTAAAAAGAAAATCCCTATATAGGCCTAAAACTATTTATACTCATAAAAACTAAAATGTCAGCTATGGATATATTTCAAGTGTGGCGCCTAGAAAAATGACTGACAAGGGAGTGACCAGAACTGTGACAACTAAAATTTTTTTTGTTTTTGCATAAATGTGTAATGAAAAATATGGTAATTACTGGAAAAATAGTGGTTTTCTCCGATGGGCTCGTTTTAGGGCTTTTTTTGATAATCAAAGTTGCAAAAAAATATCGATGCAAAAGCTCGGAAGTCGAACCCGCGACATAGGCTGAAGATCTAGCCACTAGGCTATGGGACAATTTAAAGTTTGGCACTTATTTTTCTTATCAATCACGAGTGAAAAGATTTTTTTTATTTATAATTTTTATAACTTTATTTTTTTAAATTAATGATAGAAATCCGGGTCAATATGAGTTCATGATTGTCAATTTGAAAAAATAAAGTTATAAAAATTATAAATAAAAAAAAATCTTTTCACTCGTGATTGATAAGAAAAATAAGTGCCTTACTTTAAATTGCACCTATAGCCTAGTGGTTAGATTTTCAGCCTATGGATAGAGGTCGCGGGTTCAGATACTTTTGTTTTTGCATCGATATATTTTTTTTGTAACTTTGATCATCAAAAAAAAGCCCTAAAATGAGCCCATCGGAGAAAACCACTATTTTTCCAGTAATTACCATATTTTTCACTACACATTTATGCAAAAACAAAAAAATTTTAGTTGTCACAGTTCTGGTCACTATCAATCCCTTGTCAGTTGTTTCATGGGTTTACAAAAAATTTATTTCAAATGTTTCATAGATTTATGAATAAATTGAACGTGCAAACAAACATCTTGTTTCCTTACATAATTTTGCCCAATGAGTTATTAATTATAAAATTTTTACCTAGTAAACTCACATTCACTTTCATTAATCTTACGACATAAAGATTGATTTGGAAACTTAATTTTATTATTCTTTAAATTCTTTGAAATTGTCTGCATTGAAATGGTAATAACTTTATTTGCTGCATCCCAACTTTTATCCAAATAATATATAAAATTTTGAATTACTTTTACTTTTGATGTACCGCTAAAATATTTAATTTATTCATATGCTTTTTGTTCATACCTTACTCCATCATGGCTCACGACTAAAGAGACAGCACGTTCTAATTCGTCTATTTGATCTCGTATTTTAAAATAAGGAGTTAAAGATAAGGCGCTTAGATGTCGAGCTAACTAAAATTATTTCATAATTTGAGCCTTAAGCACTTTACTCCACATTCCGTCTCTATGTTTTTCGAAACGGGATTTTTTATATAGAACTTCGAAACAAAAAACTTAGTTTTCGAAACCGAGTTTATGAAAAGGAATTTTCGAAGCGATTTTTAATAGAATTTTTGGGATATTTTTATTTAATAATCCAATTCGGTCTCAAAATTGGTCAATTTTTGTGCCATTTTATTCATCTCATTGAGCTGAGAAAATGTTGTAAATGCTGTTTTAGATAAATGTTAAATTTATTGAAAAAAAACTAACTGCTATTTTAAAGCTAGTTTTTATAATCATTTTTCGTTTCGGAAATTCTGTTTCGAACGTTCGGTTTCGAAAATTCCGTTTAGGAAAATTCTAGAGCCTCCTATAAGAATCTCTTATAGCATTTTTATTGTGGTGTATGTATCTGTGTGTGATCATGTAGGCGGGAATTATGGTGAAGTTTTTGTAGTCGTGGTTTTTTATTTAGTTTTTGGTGGTTTGTAGGCGTGTTTAGTGAAGGTTTTGGATTTTTTGGACTTTAGAGTAAAAAGCTAGGTTTTTGAGGCATTTTCTTGAGGAAAATTTGTAGATATAATTATGAGTCTTTAAAGTGTAGTGGTTGTTTGCCGAGCTTTGATGAAATGGTGAGGGTTTGAATCCCTGCTGGATCGAAATTTTTTGCACTTTTTAAATTTTGTTTAAAATTTGAATTTTGATTATTTTTTCAAAAGATAAGTTGAATTCTTTCTTTTTTACCTTTTTAATTTTGATTTTTTAAATTTGAAAATTTTTAAGAGGTGATGTCTCGAAAGTTCGAATTTTTTGGGGTTCCCGCGGAATTAGGCGAACTGAGCTTGGGATATGACAATTAGACTCAAAAGAAATTTATTGTTGCACTTGAAGTGATGTGCAACCTCTAAAAACGCCCATTTTGCCCCTAGACAATTCGGACCTTCCACAGGTTTTTTACACTTTTGTATTTTGAGCATAACTCTTAACGGTTAAATCCATTTCTGATGGTCTTGGTGTCATTAGAAAGCTAAGAACGCGAGCTACAACTTTCTTATAGGGTATGAGGGATCATGTAATAGAAAAAGTGGTCGAAAAATTAGGTTTTTCGTAAAAACCCGGGTCCCCAGAGGGGTCAAAAATTCACAGAAATAGCTCTAGAAAAAACTTTGTTCCGATGAATGCTTCCGGTTGGCCCTAAAAATTATCTAAAACACCTCTACTTTTTTATGCTTGGTCCAGGGCCAATTCGCAAGGGAATATTTTGAAACGAAAACTCTGAATTTAAAATATGTAAGATATGTTTATACAAAACAAAATCAACAAGTTATTTCATTTCTTTTTGTACTTTTCCTTATCTCAATAAAAAAATTTTAAATTTTAAAGAGAAAACTTAATAAGTTTTTTTGCTAAAATTGAAGTTTTCGATAAATTCAGTTTTTTTCAAACCGAATTTTTTGAAATTTGCCGTTGTGTAAACATTATAAGCTTTTTTTGAAAAATTGGAGTTTTAGAGAAAATGAAAGGAATGGGGCCAAGAAGGGGAGAAAATGGGAAGAAAGGGAGGGACGGATGAAGTGGGAAAGAAGATGGGTAGGGAAGTGATGAGGAAGTGTAAGAGGAGAGAAAAAGAGAAAGAGGGATGGGTAGAGAGAGTAGTGATGGAAGAAGGAGGGATGTGAGAGGGAGAATGAAGGGTGAAAAGAGGGAGGGATAGAGAGGATGAAGAGAGAAATGGGGCGGGGGAGAGAGGAAAAGATGGGTAAGGAGAGAGGAGTAGAGTTGTGTATCAATAATCAAAATATCGATATTTATCGATTATCAAAGATTTTTTTGATTATCGATATGATATCGATTATCAAAAATCAAAAATATCGATATTGATATTTCAAAACAAAATATCGATATTTTTATCGATTATCAAAAAGTAAAATATCGATATATCGAACAAACTTTGGAAATTTTTATTCCATAGGCTGCATTGCTTAAGTTGCAAGGAAATTCGTTTATTGACACGATCCTTGAAAATCAGGCAAAATAAACAGCAAAACTTCTACGTTAATTGTCGAAAATTTTTGACAGCTGTCAGTAATATTTCCGACGTCGGAAATTTTTTTCTATTAAGATTTGTAAATAATTTTCAACCTTTCAACCGCAATTTATGTTTTGATTTTTTTATATTTCGTCTTTTATAATATTCCTCGTGAAAATTTGTCAATTTAAACAAAAATTTTCGAACTTTTTGTTAGGTTCAAAATGACGAAAAGCGAGGTGTGGCAATATTTTATCAAAGAAGGGAATGATGTTATATGCAATAAATGTAAGAAGCTGTGTCTGGCTTGAATACTACAAATCTATACTACGATTTTTATGATTTGTTTTTAGATGATAGTATTCAAATAGGTGGAATAAACCGAATTCATCCAATAACAATCATAATTTCTTTAAAAAATCTTTTTAAAATCGGAATTTTCTTTAAATATCGATAATTATTGATAATCGATATTGATTATCGAAGTGAAAAAATATCGATAATAAAAAAATCGATATGGATATTTACACTTTTACAAATATCCACAACTCTAGAGAGGAGTGATGGAGAGGGAGGGATGTGGCTGGTGAGGAATGTATTTGGGAAGGGGAGAATGAGGGAGGGATGTGGGAGGGGGAGGGGGAGGAGGAAGGGAGGGATGTTGAGGTTGTTGTGTAGGTGTGTTGTATGTGTTTTGTGTGTTGAATGTTGTTTGTTTGTATGCTGAAAAGTAGAAAGGTAGAGGACCTAGTTTAGAGTTTCTCAGATTATAAAAAACAAATGACACTGTTACATTTTCAAACGCTCTGATGTGGTATGCTATTCTTAGCAGCAACCTACACTCAATCCCATAGCAAATCGTATCTGAAAAATGATGAATTAGTCCATGAGCTCTAGTGACAGAACCACTAGAGCATCGGCTGTGTTCCCTAGTTCCTTAGCTACCACAATACATCTTCTTCTTTGAGCTTTTTTCGCATAGATTCTAGTTACCACAACATACACATACCTGAAGTAATGCTGATGTTTTTCGTATTAATCCTTTTAGTACGGGTCTAGTCGTATAAAGTCCAGACCAATAAGTAAAGTTATTTATGGCATAAGGAAAAAAATCGTTATGCTTTTCCACCAATTTAATATTTTTTAATTCACCAATTGCATTAAAATAACAGTTTGGCGTTGAATAAAATACATTCATAATACCTTTATACTAAACTTAATAATTATCTTCTTATACAGGGTGTGCCAAAAAAGTGGATTTTTATGGGTATAGGAAAATTGCATTTTCTTGGATAAAATGACGTCTTTTGGTCTAATTCCTTTTTTAAACGTAGGAAATTAAATTCTCTATATTAAAAAAAGAATTAGAACAAAAGACAATATTTTACCTGAGAAAATTCAATTTTCGTACCTCCATAAAAATCACAAAAATCCACTTTTATCGGCCCATCCTGTATAAAACGTGTAATGTTTGTGTGTGTCCGGACTAAATTTTGACGGTTAGATCCAAACTGTTGTAGCGATATGCCCAAACGATAGGACCAAATTCTTAGATTTTTGACACCGAAATCAGGGGTACTTCACTGGAAAAATTAGAAACGGGAGAGGGTAAAGAAATTCCATTCAAAGATTCCATTCTATAGGTATATAGTCCGTTTTAGCTGGAGTGATAAAAGAAAGTTGCCCAACATATCAAAGCGGTAAATCTCTCGCTTTTCAATCCGATGGGTGAGGGTTCAATCCTGCTCGGGTCAATTTTTTTCTATTCATCCAAACTTCCTAAAAATTTATGCTTAGGGAATTTTCGATGCAAGAAACAATAATCTGATGTTATTTTTTATGAAAATGCATGCAAAAATTCGTTTTTTTTTTCATTTTTATGCAAATTTTGTTGTTTTGCTATAAAAATAGCAATTAGTAAAAGTAGTCCTGGTAGTCCCGGGACTACCCGTACTACCGGTAGTCCCAGTAGTACGGGTAGTCCTGGTAGTACGGGTAGTCCCGGTAGTATGATGTTTGATTTAAAATTAAAAAAAAACTTATCATTAGGATCATGGTTAACTGGATTTTATATGGTTTTTATTTGATAAAATTTATAATAAACCTTTTTATTTAGATGCTATCGTCAAGATCTTATTTTTTTTATTGATTATTGTGAAAAAAGGAATTGAAATTGCTTGCGGGCATTATAAAAGCATATAAATATGCCTATAATGAATAATCAATCTCAATATATAGTTTTTTTGACAGTTGAATATCATCATTTACCATATTATACTATTATAAAAAGGTTTGTCATATTTTGTGCGCATATACTTATAATACAGGGTGTTTCAGATGAAATGTACCTATTTTATTTTGGCATAGCTTTTTTTCTAGAAAATGATTTTGAATTTTCGACTTTTGGAAAATAACGAGCTAATTTGTCCATTTTATGCATGTTTCCTTGTTTTTGAAAATCTTGATTTTGGGCATTGAAACGAAAGTTTGCTATTTTGTTTTGAAGGAATTTTTTAAATTCTTGTGCCAATCGATTCAGCGACCTCAAAAACGGTAGTGTACCAATTTTCGTGAAAAACATATTCTTGGTTTTCGAGTAAAAAAACTTTATTGAGGGGCTTGGGTTCGAACCATCGACGTTTGGGCTCATGCACATTGTGGTGTATGCGAGTTAACACGCACAAGTTTGAACGTCATTGTTCGAACCCCAGTCCCTCAATAAAGTTTTTTTACTCGAAAACCAAGAGTTTGTTTTTCACGAAAATTGGTACATTAGGTCGCTGAATCGATTGGCGCAAGAATTTAAAAAATTCCTTCAAAACAAAATAGCAAACTTTCGTTTCAATGCCCAAAATCAAGATTTTCAAAAACAAGGAAACATGCATAAAATGGACAAATTAGCTCGTTATTTTCCAAAAGTCGAAAATTCAAAATCATTTTCTAGAAAAAAAGCTATGCCAAAATAAAATAGGTACATTTCATCTGAAACACCCTGTATTATAAGTATATGCGCACAAAATATGACAAACCTTTTTATAATAGTATAATATGGTAAATGATGATATTCAACTGTCAAAAAAACTATATATTGAGATTGATTATTCATAGTCTATTATAGGCATATTTATATGCTTTTATAATGCCCGCAAGCAATTTCAATTCCTTTTTTCACAATAATCAATAAAAAAAATAAGATCTTGACGATAGCATCTAAATAAAAAGGTTTATTATAAATTTTATCAAATAAAAACCATATAAAATCCAGTTAACCATGATCCTAATGATAAGTTTTTTTTTAATTTTAAATCAAACATCATACTACCGGGACTACCCGTACTACCAGGACTACCCGTACTACTGGGACTACCGGTAGTACGGGTAGTCCCGGGACTACCAGGACTACTTTTACTAATTGC